>JAAGKR010002552.1:0-54711 GCA_011419295.1 Clarias macrocephalus | reverse complement strand
AAAAAAAAAAAAAAATTCACTGAATCCTTATCATGGCCTCACACATTTATTTCATAAATATTGTCCACAAGAGCGTATTTGGCAAATATCGAGTCACATGTTTTGTTTTTCCTGAGTTTCCCTACACACTTAACACAAATAAATTGCATTTGGTATTTTATTAACAACCTGCGTTCTAGTTTGCCTTAAACAGCTGATTCATGTTGCCTGCTGTTTTTATGATGCTACTGATTTTTAGTTTATGAAAAGAAAATTCTTAGGGGAATCAAACAAATATATTATTTTAATCCTCTTTTAAATTAAGCGTTAACTCCCAAAAGTATAATTACAGAACACTTAAGGGGTTTGTGGCAAAGAACCTGTTTGTGAAGGCTTCTACCTGAAACAGACCAGGCGACGTTCTTCCAGTTGTGATGAGCCCGTCCACACTGTAGTATCACATTGGGTCTGTTGTTGTAACTATTACATTGACGTTAATAATAAAAGTTTCCTTATTAACGAGCACCTTTTTGGAAGTTACGAAGCTTGAGGTAGCACCTCATTCTGTGTGGTAGAAGCAAATCTTTGGCTAAATTTGTTTAGAATGGTAACAAATTCGAGAAAAGAAAAAATCTGGATATTTATAAATTCGTGATACTAACAGTATCGCAATACAAATATCGTGATAATATAGTATCGGGTAATTCCTGGTGATTCTGATCCCTGGTAAACCGGCTGTTCAACAGCGTGCATGCGGAGGGGCGGGGCTCTTCACAGGCGGGTCTGTGTGTGTGGGAGACCGGGGCTGAGCGAATCAATGCTCTGCTTACAGTTAAGTAAGATTTTACCCATTTTGAATAATCATAAATAAAAACTATTTTTGGCAGGCAATGTTCAATTCAAATTTAAACTGAGATTAAAGTGTGTGTCGGGTTATCATTAATGATTTATCAATTGTGTGTTCGGCGATCAGTTAAGAAAAATTGTAACAAAAAGTGATCATCATCATCATCATCATCATATTATTATTATTATTATTGTTGTTGTTGTTATTAAACAATAACAGGGTTCTTTAGCGTCCACAGTTTTTTTTTTTCAAAAGTCGCAAACACATTATTGTGATGCTTTGAATTGTGTGATCACGTACATTTGGGACAGACAGCTTGTGCAGACTGGATGCGATGGGTTCGAGTCTAATGGTATAGCGTAGCGCACTGGGTATCCTATTGAAGATATTTATTTAGCTGTGATATTTCTAGTTAATATGAATCGGTTAGTCTGTAATCTATAATCCAGAGGCGTCTCCTCACACGTTGCTGCCACTGATTGCTTCTACCATATAATCAGCCACAGATAAAAGCTTATTGCTTCAAGGTCAGGGCCGAGACAGTCATGCAGTGGGACCACTGAGATTATGACGAATGAAACCAAACTAATTCTTCAGTCAGGAGGAAGTGACCGAGTCGGAGAAAGAGGCATATAGTGAGCGGGGAGGGATTGTTGCAGGGAGAGATTTCCTGGCATGCGTTATGAAGGAGAGATCCTCAGAGAGAAGGAGACGGATATAGAGGGAATAGAAGCAGAGGATTTTGTTTGACAGAAAGGTCAGGTATATACAGTATGATAATGTGGCGGAAAGAAACTGAAAAGAGTCCTTGCCAATATTTCACATATTTCTGGATTGGTATAAGCTCTCCTGGTGGGACATGAAGCACAAACACACGAGCAGTAAGCAGAACGAGCTCAAGAGTCGCTGAAGGTAAAGTCTGCAATTAGAGATCAAGCACTCCGGATTTGGCCAATTCCACGTTTGAGAAGATGGTCAGGTGGTTTTTGAGCATTTTTGTGAAGGAAAAAAAGGATTATAACTGTAGAATGCAGTGAATTCTCAGGTTCATCGTATCAGCTTTATGCATCTCTGTGTTCAACTTTTTAAACATGTAAATTCTCAAGTCAAGGGTTAAGCTGTGTAAAACTTCATATTACGTTCACATTACAAACCAGGTTGTTTAAATCAGATTTTTTTGATCAGATCGGATTTGCATGTCATGATGGTTTGTGTCCAGAATTACAAGTGGCTTTTATCTAACTCGAATGTGGACGCATCTGTCCTCTGAAACAGTACGTGTGTGCATATTGATGCATCTTTGCCTGCGTCGTCGGGGATTAAACACGTCATATTTGTGCGTACACTTGTTTATTTTAAGTAATGGATATGATTTTAGTAAAAAAATATTCTCGGGAGCTTGCACTAGAGATGGCGAGCTGTATTTTTTTACATTATTTTTTGGAGGTCCAGAAGAAGGAAGAAGCAGTTCTATCAGCTTTTGCTAAGCACTGCTATGAAGTCCCCGCGATGCAGATGCTGACTGATGACGCCAGCGAGCCCCCCGTGCATGACGAAATGTTGCATGACTGCTTATTGAATATTCATTCGATCGAAGACCACATACGGAGGCGACTCATATCCCATCTGAAAAACATTAAGATAAAATCTATCCTAACCCTAGGATAAAAACTCAGGTTTACTCTCTTGAAGCTGCTAATGTGAACACAGGATTCGAGACTTTTTGAGCGTTCAGGTTTCATGTTGGCAGAACACAGACAGGTGTGAAAAAGCTTGACTTGCTGGTACCCAGGTGGTTATTCTCTGTCTTAAAATGAAATCCTGCTATATACTGAATGGTAATCCATGTCCAGTTCTGGTTCAGTGCTGTACTTGGGCGTGTACCTTTTAACTGGTCATATTGCTCAGTGGGAATTGACAACAGCAATGGAGCAGGGCTGCATGTGCAATTAGGCAGCGGCACATGCATAAAGTTTTCTATGATTTGCATGGATGAATATGAAAAATGTTAGAGTTATTAATGCTTCACATTACTTTAATTACTCTAATCGCTTTTCGTCAGTAGTAGATGTACTGTACCGATTATTATTATTATTATTATTATTATTATTATTATTATTATTATCACTTACCCGCTGACTGTGATTTTTAAACCACAAAACAGATGTCCTCTTGTTAGAAATCAAATGAATTGGAAGGAATCGTAATTCTGATGGATCTGTCTGACTTCCTGATCCGTCTGACGTCTTTTCTGTCCCTCTCATCGTCCACTTCATGTTTCCAGCGGTCATTCTGACTTTATTTGCTGCAGATCACCATCTCTTACTGAACTTAGGATTGAATTTAGTGCTGTGTGTATCTATAATGAAGAATAGAATTGCATTAGTGATTACTGTGAGATGGAGATATGGTCTTATCAGTGTGTGATAGATCATGCCAGAAATATTCATTACAAAAACAATACACATTTTCAAAAAGATTTTTTTTTTTTTTTTAAGAAATCAGATTTGATGAGAATGCTGATGATGTAGCTTGGATATGTCGGCTTCATCTTTTGAAATGGTCCACAGTGCTGACAGATTGTTATAGCTCGGACGGATGTGTGTATCAGTGCATCCTTCCATCTGATATCCTTGCGTCATTCTTTTGTAAAATGACTCCGAATTTCATGTAGTAAATCACTGGAAAGATCACTTTTTTGAAGATCCGATGTAGCAACCGTAATGAAGATGAGGTGAAGGTGAGGCTTACCAAATAAAATTAACTGCCCCAGTACCCTCAAAGAATGATTACAGCCTTGTCTATGCCCGCGATCAGCGGCTGTGATTAGACGGCGGTTACGTTCCGCTCTGGTGGCAGGGTCTCCGCATCATCCTGATGGAAACGCACCACAGTCCCAGCACGGCCATAAAATAAACGGATATAGATTTCATTTGGCTTTCATGTTGCAAGCGTCACACGCTCACTTGGGTTACTTTTTATGCTGGATTTCATACATATGAAATAGTTCTGTTCAAATACTGAATGCTTACCCACAATACCACACTAATTAATCAATAGCATTAATCATAACAATACATTTTTCAAATGGCTGAATTGTCAAATGGCTGAATAAAAGTAAGGTCATTGCTGTGGTGTGTTTTACTTCACACACTGGTATAATTGCTACTGTACAGCCTGGGAGCAAATCTTCTCCAGCTTAAATGTTGAGTTTTAATCCGGTGCTCTTCGCATGACCACGTCTACGCCCTCGTTTAGGCACCAAGAACAGAAAATGCCGATTTAGTATTTGTGCTGAAGAAGCTCTGAATGTACAGAACTGTGCAGAAGCCTTCAGTCGGCCCTCATTTCTATTTCTATTTTGCTTCTAAAGAGACGGACTTTCTTGTATATTTTTTTAAAATGCAGATGATGACAGATGATCAGGTGATTAGTGTTGATGCTGAGTGTTTGGAACAGACAAGAGGGGAACTGAGGTTGCTGCTGAGGTTGTTACATAAATACTAGTTTCAGTTCTACCTTTAGGGCACTTGGCTCAAGATTTTTGCACAGTACTGTACATCGCAGAAAACAGCTGTTTGTTTAAATAGAAGAAAGGATGCAGCAATTAATAAACACTATTTTATAATAATTAATAAACGTGCATTTTTAATACTTAAGCCCTAAATATAAGTAATTATGGCGGCATGAGGCAAGTCAGACAAGTCAGACAGTGAACATCAGTGATATTGAATCAAACATCAAATTGAAAACATCAAACTGAAAGTCTGCCTACTGTATGATTCACTGCTCTGTTTTAAATGTGTTAACCTGCTGCCAGTGAGTCTGTGCGTTTCCCTTTATTCCTTTCCCCTCTGTATGATATAATATAGCACCATCTCTCACACACACACACACACACACACACACACACACACACACACACACACACACACACACAAACTTATGTATTAATAGACAAATAAAAAAAGGCACATGTCATCACTGTAGATTAATGATTTTTTTTTGCCTCCGTCTGTGATTCTGTAAACTAGGGAGGGGAATCATCAGTCACCTGGTACGTAATACCGATACAATATTATTCTGGAAACCTAGTAAGTGCCGATTCGATTACAATCGCGATTCTGTAAGTATCACATTTTATATAAATATCCGATCCGATATTACATTTCTCCCCAATTTTGTTACAATTTTAAACCTTTTAAAAATAAAAACCAAACCATGCATTTAAACGATAAACAATAACTTTTATTTCGAGTTTATTGCCACAACACGGGAGGAAAATGTCTAAATTGTTCAGAGTGCACTACCTCACTCTCACTCGCCCACCATCTATATTGCTTCATCCTGTATTCAGGGTCGTGGGGACCTGGAGCCTGTCCCAGGAGGCTTAGGGCACAAGGCGGGGTACATCCCGGACAATCCATCTCACGGCACACACACATGCACATACTCACACACTACGGGCAGTTTGGGAACACCATTTAGCCTAATCTGCATGTCTTTGGACTGTGGGAGGAAACAGGAGTACCCGGAGGAAACCCACCAAGCACGCGGAGAACATGCAAACTCCATGCACACAGTGACGGGAACTGACCCTGGACCCTGGAGGTGCAAGGCAACAGTGCTAACCACTACACCGCCATGCCGAATGAGTGCACTACCTGTAGGATTATAAACTAATGGTGATGTTTTTCTGCCTCAAATGCCTCCAAAGTCTCAAAACTCAAGTGAGAGTGCGTGATAAATGGCTGTGAGCACGTGGGCGCATGCGGCTTTAAATGCGTGCACACAGAGCTTCTAACACGTGATTTTTAACTAATTTTCTTTTGAAGTGTTTAAAGACTTGTAAAGCGTGTATACTGAGTGGGTTTGAGACTAATTCGCTCACAGAGTTTGGAGAAAAACGCAGATCGCAGGCTTTTAACGCACACAAAGTTTTGACGATGTAACACCATAAAAATGTGTTTCTGTTGCGCCACTCGAAGGCTTCTGCACTCGGTATAGGATCATTTATATCTGAGGCTGATGGATTAATTGTTGGTCACAGCCAATCAAACTGAGAAACAGCCAGTTTTGGTCACTGGCTGATTGACCGGTTCATCTCTATTATAAATGTAAAAATTTTTTTTTTAAGATTTTGAAATCCTGAATGTACCTGAACCGCCAAACAAAAAATAACTGAATCGACCCAATCTCTACTGTCTGTCTGTGTGTGTGTGTGTGCGCATGTCTGATGTGTGTCTCTACGAACACACAACTCATCCTGTCCTCTCCTCCTCCTTCGACAGCCTGCTGACTTATGATTTCAGACCTGCCAATTTTTCACTATGCTGTTTTCGTGCTTAGCAAGAGCCATTTGACATTCACGCTGACCCAGATTTCCCGCATCCTGCCTACCGGCCCATATTAAAACCTGACACGTTCTTCCACCATGAGGCAGGGAGACATGATTGTTTTTAAGAAGTGCTCTGGAAGCCATCTCCCCGCGCCGACGTTCTGGTTTTAACCAAAGCCTGTCATCCTGCGTCACTGCGTGGGACACGGTTTAAAAAAAAAAAATAATGCAGAAAAATAACAGTGAAAAGATAACCGGCTGAACGCAGGACAGAGCTGTCATAGTCGAGGAAATCATGAAGACATGCCGTGTGGTTCTGGAGATGGTGGCGATCTGTATGATGGTGTGTGTGATAACAGCAGCACCGTTCGTCAGTGGCTGCAGAGGAGTATAGAGATGGAGTCAGTACAGAGATTGTGAGTAAGGAATGAGTGAATAATTCAGCTGATGACTGTAATTATTTTCTTTGTCATGGTTGAGTTGCAGTTGCATTTCGGTGGCAAGATACTGACAGATCATATTGTTTCATCCCTCCTGCAGATAGGAAAATGCTTTACAGTAAAGGCCCTGGTCCTCAGTGTGGTCATGCCGGGAGAGCTACTTTTCAACTTAAAGGAATGAAAGTCAAAGAAAACTGGATACAGACAGATGGAGAGAGGGAGAGAAGGTTTCTTCTGGTGCCACGTGGGGAACAAACAGCTCAAGAGGCTTATTCAGCTCAGACATTCTGATCAGACCAGGAGGAGAATGAAAAGCTGCAGGGAAAACAAGAGGATTTAGGGGCGCTGGAATGTTGAACTGTTCTTGTGACAGCGGCCGAATGGCAAGCGGTTTTGCATCTCAACCTTTAGCTGACCCTTTCTCAAGCGATAGGACATGGGAATGTGGAGCATGTACATGTTTAGCTTTAGTAATAGATGCTACACGAGTTGACTGATGCAAATGAAACAGGCATGAATGTCTGATTCTATACCAAATGAAAGCCATTCAGCTGGCAGCACTATTGTGCAAGACTGAGGAAACCTTTCTTTTATTGGAACATTATCTCTTTCATGTCACTTCGTATGAAGTCTATACTGTATGTGCTCGTGCTGCACAGTTTAATCACATAGGAATCGAAATTGCATGCAAAAAGGTGCATCATGTACGCGTAGTCTGTAATTAGGACTGGAACCGACGGACGCAGAAACTCAGGTTGAAACTGTCCAATCAAAAGCCCCATTCATCAATGCATTGTTTTAAACTTGTGCTGTGTGTGTGTGTCGTGTTGGTGACCAGGAAAGGCAGATGAGTTGCTTTTTAAATGTAAATATAAATAATTAATATGAAGGCATCAGAGCGAATCAGTAAATGCCAAAGAGACAAGAAATCACAGATGCTGTCACATGTTACTTAGAGAAGGTGGCCATGTTGTGAAAGGGAACTAATGAAATGTATGAAAAATATAAGTTGCACCATTTCTAGTTCCATTATTTCCTTTTAGTCAGTATAAATCAGTTTGAATGCTGAATGGTACATTTTATAGTTCAGTATTGTAGTCTTAGTCGCATTGTGTCTGAATAATCGCAATGTGAATTTGTAATCAAATCCTGCATCCCTAAGGTGTGCACAGGTGCATGTAAGTCCTGCTTGGCTCCCTCTCGGAGGAATTCCGACCAGTTCCACTTTCCTTTTGTTGTTCTTTAAAGCCAGATACAATTTCAAGCCTTGATGCATCCCTAAATAGGGTAATATGATCGTTGTATCCATTATTCTTTAGTCTAGTGTAGTTTAAAGAAGCATTGTCGTTAATTTGCACGAATAATATATAATAATAATAATAATAATAATAATAAAAAAAAAAAAAAAAAAAAAACGAAAATATCCTTGATGTACTTGTTCTTTAAAAATGGAAAGATTAATAATCGTCTTTTCCTATTTAATAGTGAAAATGTTGAGCTGTGGAACCCCTGATGCACGTGCGTGGAAGGTGATTTCCAGTGTGGAAATGTGAATTACAGATTTAGCCGAGTGACCCGCTGAGCTGGAAAGAGCTTCATCACAGTGTGGTGAGAGAGAAATTGAAGGACTATGATATTAGAATGGTGGCATAATGAAGAGACTAATACTGTATCAGTGATCTGGTTGGTTTATACTGTAAGTAGCGTGGTTGTATGCCTCTGCCACTCTTACACTTTCATGTAACGTCTTTTTGTTTTCCTAGTCGCCATTTCTGCTTCCAATTCATATTTGTCCTCAAAAGGAGAGAAGATTAGGCAAGCCTATTTTCACTGGAATGTCACTGGCTGCACAACATTCCTAATGCAAATGTCAGCGGCGCTGAATGTGATTGAAAGTGAAAATGCCAAAAATGTCGGGATTCGACTAGACAGGGAGAGCAGTGCAAAGAGAAGAAAAGGATGAGTTGCATTGCAAATAGCTCAGGAAGCTACAGTATCACCCACACTGTTATATTGAAGGTAATGTTGAAGATTGTACTTCCCCCATGTCCGACATTACTCAGATCAGCCTATAACACTAACACCACAAAATATTAACACATTAACATTGATTACACCAGTAAGCTGGTAACAGCAGCCCAAGGCTCACCCATGCCACAGGGACCAAAAGTCAGACGTTCTCATCTGATCACATAAAACAAACGCATAAAAAAAAAAGGAAAAAAGAAAAAACATGCATGGGGCCCGGCAGACAAAAGAGTCCAAGGCCGCAGACCGGTCTCCTAACTCCCCAGGTCCCAGTCTGATCGAACGGCCATGAGAGGAGACGTACTTTTTGAATCTTTCAGTTGCCTCCCATTATTTGTGGACTCCATGGCAGTTGTCATTTTTATACATTTAATCTTAGCCTTCAATGACATTGCACAGTTTTATTATTATTATTATTATTATTATTATTAATATTTTAAATATCAGGTACAATGTGGATAGATCAGACTGTCAAGACGGGAGTGCTGAACATATTACTGATTGCTCAAGCTGATATCACACGAGGACGATCAGAATCTGTGTCCAAGTGCAGTTCTTTATGTTACTAATATTTATGCCTCAAATACATTAAAAAATGCTTTAAACAAGGAGGCAGCCATTAAAGAAAAATGATGAGGACTTTGGTCTGAGTTTAGTTTTTTTCCCCAGGAGTTGGCGTCTGGTTTGCCGGATGTTTTAAAGGTGATCGAAGCATAAATATTAGTAACAAGATGATCCTAGTTACTTGGTGGCGGTGTCTGCAGGCTTGTTGATGCCCTCAGGGTTGGGTTCTACTTGCTTGAGGTTGTTTTGCATGATGAACAGCCTTGCACAACAAATTGCACACATTTAATGCCGTGGTCATAGAACAATCGTCAGAGCTCCCAGATAGTCCAGTCGTGGGGTGTGGGTTGAGCCTTAACTGTGTGTGTGTGTGTGTGTGTGTGTGTGTGTGTGTGTGTGTGTGTGTGTATGCAGCCTCTCAAACCGTCAGTAAGAAATGAGGCTGATCTTGACTTATTCGCTTCAATTTGCATTTCAGCTTAAACTCGAATCATTACTCATAATTGATTTCGAAATATGCTTAATTTTCCTAATTATTATTGCAGTTGCAGTCTTTGTAAAAGTGATGGTTGCACGGGGTGGCAGTGTGTAATCAAGGCCCTAAACACACTGGAAGATAGTCTTTGATGGTTCCACATGATCCAAAGAGTGTAAATGAATTTATTTTAAAGTGGCGACGTGGATTAACTGTATGTTGTTATTAGAGTTGTGCGATTTTATCGATTGATTTGTTGGTCTCAATTAATTTAATAGATGGGTCAGTTTTTAGTTCAGAATCGGTCCACTCTTTCAAATGTTAAATGGTCTAAGATGGACAAATTGCTTAAGAATATGGCATAGCTTTTGCTGAAAATAAAAACGCTTCCGTCTTCTCCAGCATTTTGCGAGATTATTGCTTCTTCTCCTTTAAAATTTATGAGCGGTTGGTGCAGTGCAATAGTGCAGACCGCCACCTGCTGGACTGGAGCCTGGAGCAGAAGATTAGTGGGAACAAAGGATAATGACGTTCTTTAAGATGTGACATTTAAAGAATCAACAATAAACATAAAATGTTTATTAGATACTTAAGTAGTTTAAAATCTGTAAGCATTGTAGCTGTTTGAGACAAATCAGGCATAAACTTCAGTTCTATAAAAAAAAAAAACAACAACAACAAAAAAAGGATGGGTATTGGGGAATTAAATTGAATCCCCACTGATCCACAGCACTGGTTATAATGTACTGCTGGTGTAATGTCAGGTGCAGCATGAGGTGGAAAACATGCCAAATGAGACAACACACATTTTAAGACAGCTCGTGCACAATTTTCAAATGATTTCCTTCTTCACATGCCTTTAGCCTACAGGAAATCTCTATACATAGCTGCAAGACGTCCACTTTGCATATCATTACTGGTGCGTCTGATCGCTGTTCGAGCCTTTGTCTCTACGCTTCACGTTCAGAAAATCATATTTCACTTGTTACAGAGGGTGTTATGTAATGAAGATCTTACATCATCTAGCTGAATTGTTTCTTCTAGCCCTCATGTCTTCCTTTTATAGATGAGCACATCTGATTCCTGTCTTATTGATTTTGACTCCAGCAGGTTAGCGCACGATGTCTAGTTGTTTCTTTGTCATCTAAAGCACCCTAATGTTTGGAACCTTGAAAATTCCGTGCTGTGGTTTTTGCCCCGTGTTGTTATTTTACAGGCAAAATCTCTTCATGTGTTGGTAATTGACTATCTGCTGCTCCGTGCACACACGCAAATGCAGAAGTGTCCTCTTCATCGTCCTCTTTACCGCCCACATCTAAAGCACCGAAACTCCAGGGAGTTCAGCCAGCACTGGCGAACGCTGTTTAATATGGCATTTACTGTCCTTGAAACATCCTGCTTGGTAGCTAAGGTTTAATTTAGCAGTAAGCCTAATCACGAGCTTTGTAGAAATGTACTGTAGAAATATAGAACAGTATTGTATCCATAGCAGATGATTTATGAAGCGAAATCCGTCACCTGCCTATAGTTATAAAAGATCTGAGCTGCCTGGTGTAGCCTTTCATCAGTGCAGCAAAAACATGCTGCTTTTGCCTGGGCTTACGTTTTGTCAAGCACAAGATAAAAGCCAGAGAAATGCAGGTTAATAACCAGTGCACCCCTGCCACTCCACAATGCACTGCTCCACGGCTGCTTAGCAACAGCAGGGGGGGTGGGGGTGGACTGGACGTGGCAGAGGATGATCATTTGCCCAGTTAATAAGGAAAAGCAAGAAGAATGGAGAGGCATTATAGTGGGAAAGCAGAAAGATGGTTAACATCTGGTGAGAGAGGTGTGGAAATAACTTGATACAATATGTTGTACAGTCAGGCTGTCTTCCACCCTCACTAAATCACCAGCACTCACCTATCACATGACGGCTAGGAACCATGGAGGGTGACGGATAGCACATGCTCCTTGGAAGACACTCTCCCCACCTCCACATGAATGAGCTCATAGACATTCATGATTGGCTAGCGTCACTCCAATTGACAGGGAAGGAAGACAGAAACACAATTCCACCACAGCTGGATAAACAAATCCTGACTCAAAACTCTGACTCTCTTCAGAGGTGGTCCATTTGTGGTTCATATTTTTTTGGTGCATTTGGGGTTGTCATACTGTACCTACAGTACCATGCAAAACTCTCAAGCTACCCCTAGTTTCTTCATATCGAATTAAATTAAATATAAAAGAAACAAGAACAGCTGTTACACTGTGACGGGCTGCAAAGTGCCTAAAGATACAGTTTAAGAATCAGTTGTTTATGTAACCACCTCAGTGATCCTTTTAGCATCACCGGTATACTGTCCTAATCACCGGCCTGATCACCTGTCATCATCTGCATCTGCACATTTCTCACTACGTTAGAATTTTATGCCGGGATGATTTATTGGTCACTGTGCGGCTTAACAAGCGAGAAACATTCCTCTACAACTGGTCAGGTACAGGGACTGGACTGAAAATGAGAGGCTCAAAAGTCCTTCGGGAACCTGGAGAAGACTGCATTAAAACAACAACAACAAAAAAAAAAAACAAGAAAGTCTGGCACTTTGGAAGCAAACGTTAAAGAACCGAGAGGTGGCTTAAGACTTTTGCACAGTAGTGTAAGTGCAGTCTTTTTGTCACGTTGCAGTTAAAAGTGAAATTGAAATGACGGCCTAAAGAGTCAGGAGTCGAGTCCAAGTGCTGAATTCGCTTTCTTAATAAGAAGGAATGCACTGATGAGCTGAACAACACCAAAAGGCCTGCAGCACCAAGGAAGACAACGAAAGTGGAGAGGTGATCTCAGAATCCACACTAACAGCCTAGTCACGAACAAGCGACTGACTGGGGTTTGTCTTTACCCAATTTACTTTTGGTTTTAGTCCTGGGTTTTGCTTCTTAAGAGTCATGACTATATACTGTATATACTGTATATATAAAAGGAAAAACCACCAGAGAGCTCTCAATGGGACAAAAACCAAAACACAGACTATCTTTATGTTGAAAAAAAGCAATTGCACATACATTGGGCATAGCTACTGTAGTTCTGCAGTCTGGAATGTCCTGTCAAGAAAGGCACCACTGGGATACTAACAACCAGACGTCAACCAGGCTGGCTAAAAATAAAGCACTTGATGACAAACACTGAGGGACCTGTGGAGAAAAAAAAACCTCACCAACAGCCTTTTCAGGACATCAGCAGTATATCAGACATGCTTCTGGATCACCATCACTGATCTTTATTGGTGTAGTAAATAATGAAAGGAGCAGCAGAATGATGTTGGCAGTCTATAGAAACATGTCTGCCAGTTTACAGAGACATGCATGCAGTTTAATTGGGAGGGGTTTCATCATGTGGGGAGGCAGTTGCCCAGAACACACACCAGCATAACCAAAGCGGAAGTTTTGGACTGGCCATTTCACTCAGCAACCTTTCATCCAGGTGAACATGGATTTTTTTACATTTAGGCGAGACTGAAGGGAGAAATCACCCAGAGCTCACACCAATTAAAAGATGATGCGTTCTAGACCAAGAGAAACGTCACAGAAGAATGCTACCGGTTTGTATTGTCAGTAGGTCACGCACACACGCCTTAATCATGCATCACGGCCAATTTGGAAACACTACATGTATTTGGATTGTGGGACGAAACCAGTTTATTTGGAATGATCCCACCAACATGGAAAACTCGACACACACATTTCGACGCAAGATTTTAAAAACCTTCCCGCCACTGTTTTTCTCCCTAATTTAGTCGTGTCCCAATTCCTCCCCGTCACTAGGGGGCTCTCACATTAAGCTACTACTACCACTCAGTCAGGAGGGCTGAAAACCATCACGTGGTTCCTCTGAACCACGTCACACCAACCGACCACATCTTTGCAAACTGCTCGCTCACGCACCGTTAGGGGCGGAGTAACACACTCGGAGGACGGCGCTATCAGCTCCTTCCGCTTGCGTGAGCTCACAGACGCCCCTGATTGGCTGTAGAGCCGTGATTAATGCGGGAGCACTAATACCTCTCATCCCTCCCCTCGGCCAAGAGTTTTTTTTAATGATTATATAGAAAAAGTATCGTTTTATTTATTGACACATACAAAGCAATAACTTGTGAATGAGATTTTATGAGGAGACGCTATTGCAAAATGTTTTTTTTTTTCACCACTGCATTCCATGTTTCGTTGTCTTTGAACATCCATCTAAGGAATAAATACTTTCTGCAGTCCATGAGAGTTAGTTTAGGGAACTAGGCTTTAGAAGTGCTGTGAGTCATGTCACTTTGTCTTCATAAAATCTTTTCTGGGAATGTCTTTAAAGAAAAATGAAAGTCATTTGAAAAAAAAAGCGTACAATCCCGCAAGCTGATTAAATTCCCATTATATCAACGGATATGAAGCCTGACATTATTTTGGCACATGCCACATGCGTGTTTCTGTAATGCCACATGAGTTTTTTTTTTTTTTTTTTTTTTTCCCTTTATAAATGAATCTGCCCAATCCAATGATGTGGTCAAATCAGCATTCGTCTCGCAAACATCACATTTATAATGTGCATCGGTTGCATCAGTATTGCAGACAGTGTACCAGTATTACAGCTTGCGCTTGTCATTTAGTGTCGTTTTTTAACAAATTCTCAGATAACATATTGAAAAACATTATTAACAATGTTGTCTGGTTATAAAAATAAAGCAGAAATGCAAATGTACGAGACAGGTGATAACCACAAAAACACACTTTTTTTTTATGGTAAACTATTTAAAATGGACTACTGTAGAAGTTCTCCGGTTAGTTTAAAGTCATAGCAAAGCCAATTAGTGACTTTCATCTGCTCTGCAGCTCTGATCTTTGTGTTCCATGTCAATCTCTTACTACATTTCATTCATCTTCATTAAGGATTTTTTCCAGGTCAGAGTGACTCTGGATTTCAGTTCACTTTTATTCATAAAGCACTTTTAACAATAATCATTGTCACAAATGTGTGAGACCATGTGTATGAATCCAAATGCCCAGATTGTCCCTGATGAGCAAGCCGAGGGCGACGGTGGCAAGGAAAAACCTCCCTGAGATGGCGATAGAGAGAAACGTTGAGAGGAACCGGACTCGACATCCTGAGGAACCCATCCTCATTTGGGTGATAACGGATAGCAGCGATTGATCTGCATTCGTACTGTATGTTAGGAGGTTGTATAACAGGACGTGTGTGTTTGTGGTCAGTTTCAGTCACAGTTCATCAGAGAACATCTGTCTGCATCAGCCGAACCCAAGACCTCAATTCTGCTCATTCAGTTTATTTTTATTTATTTGCATCTTCATGGTCAGGTGGGACTGTACCCAGTCACCACACACACACACCCCAAACAGACCACACGGGGCCTCGTTACAAGCTACATCTACTCATTACATCTAGAGATCATGGAAAAATTGGGCACGAGGCGAGTTCTTATACTGTATATACACAATATACACACACATTCCCACTTTTGTTTGATCAAGCTTAGTCAGTCCATCTACTAAATTGTTTTTTGGAAAGCTGGGAAGAAATTAAAATATTCTAAAATATTTGGGGAATACCTGTAGATGAAAGTATCATGTTGGCTTTTGTCATAGACAAGACGAGCACGGCAATAATATGAACAGTGTCCGCGCATTTCAAGTGATGATATTAGGCCTGTGTTTAATTATGGTTTAAAAGGCATTGTCTAATTCACACATTTCGTTGTCACACTGTGTGTGTGTGTGTGTGTGTGTGTGTGTGTGTGTGTGTGTGTGTGTGTGTGTGTGTGTGTGTGTGTGTGTGTGTGTGTGTGCGCGCGCGCGCGCGCTGGACACTACAGTGCACTGAATCTCGCTTTGCCTCAGACGTCTGTGATCTGAAAACCGAATTAGTGCCAGGAAAGATGGTAGGAAAAAAAAAAACCAGGAGTTGAATATAGCTGCTGTGCTTATCTGATTAGAGTCATGAAGGCACACAGAAAAACACACACATACAGAGTACTTTCATTTCATTCACTAGGTTTTCAGTCTGTGAAGGCCAGCTCCTCGTTTGTCCCTCCTTTCTCCTGGTGTAAAAATCTGAGCAGTTGCAGGATGGAGGGATGGCTCCTTTTAAATTCAATCCCATTCAGTTTTATTTATATGGAGCTTTTAACAATGGTCACTGTCGCAAAGCAGCTTTACAGAATCCAAAAATTATGGAAATGAGTTAGAAAAGTGTGCGGAAAATGTATAAATTATAATTATCAGGTTTTTACGGCTTGTGTGTCACTGAAAAGTGTCTGTGCGACTTTTGTGTGAACCAGATGTGTGGAGAATTGTGTGTGTGTGTGTGTGTGTGTCTGTGTGTGTGTGTCTGTGTGTGTGTGTCTGTGTGTGTGTGTCTGTGTGTGTGTGTCTGTGTGTGTGTGTCTGTGTGTGTGTGTCTGTGTGTGTGTGTCTGTGTCTGTGTGTGTGTGTGTCTGTGTGTGTGTGTCTGTGTCTATGTCTGTGTGTGTACAAAAAAATAAAAACAGCACCATGTTTAATGGCAAATGAGAAAAAGCAAGGGGTGTGTGAGAAAAGAGTGTGTGTGAGATTGTGTGCATACTTGCTTCAGCTGTGTTATCAACCTCATTTCCGAACACAGAGCGAGCTGCTCCTCCCGGATATCGTGTAAAGGGTTCCTCTCCAGGGAGGGTTGCTGGGGTGGTGTTGATAGAGCGGTGCTGCCGAGGCTAGATGTCAATCCAAACCCCTCGCGCGCCCTTGACGACACTTTCTTCCCCCTGAAGGCCGAATGATAGTCACCTTGTTTACAGAGCTGCACCAATCAGAGCCAACTGCAGAGATGAAGGGGATTCTGGGACACTGGCTTGGCCTCGAGACTCCCCTTGAGTTTGGCTGGCAGTTACGGCATTAAAATAAGAAACCGAAAAATCTATTCCAATGTCGTGACTTTAAGAAAAAAGTTGATTTGAAAGGTCCCCGAGAGCCTAAATCCTCAACAAGCAATAAATGATGCTGTCTGTTTTGTATGGTTGTATATAAAGGTATACATACTTCTGTATATTAGTAATATTATATAGTAGTGACCGGGTGAATAGCATGTAACCAGAGCTTCTTCTCTTTATTATTCAAGTGTCATAAATGACTTCAGTTACTGTAAAGCCAACGCGATACACAGCTTTAAGCTAAACTTCGCTCTTGTTATTGATGCACATGGTGAAGTCCCGCATCAGTCCGGAGTGGATGCACGTGATCAGAAACAGTACTATAGGATGTTGCATTCGAGTGCTGGTCAATCGGTATGACCTAATCAGGCATCAGAGTGTGCCAGGAAAACTCAGCCCACACCATCATTACACCACCCCCACCAGACTGGACCGTTGATCCACGGCAGGTCGAGTCCATGGATTCACGCTGCCGATGCCAAATTCCGAGCAGAAATCAAGCTCCTTCAGACCTGGCAATTTTTATCCTGTCTTCCGCTGTCCCTTCGGCAGCTTTGTGCAGCTTCATCTTCCTGTTTTCTTGGCTGACTGAAGTGGAAAGCAGCATGGTCGTCTGCTGTTGTAGCCCATCTGCCTGCAGGTCGTGTCGTGCATTCCGTGGTGCGTTCTGCTTAAAACGAGTGTGCAGAGTCTGAATTTCTGTCAGTTTAAACCAGCCTGGCCACTCTTCCCTGCTAGCGTCTTTCGTTACCAAGACGTTGCTGAATCCACTGTCTCTGGATTCCCTTTCCATTGCACCATTTTGAATAAACTCCCGAGTTATGTGTGAAAATCTCAGATGATCAGCTGTTGTAGAAATACCAGCCCATCTGGCACCAACAATTTATGCCACAATCAGAACTGCTTCTTTTTCATGTGTCAGATATATTAAATATATTGTGCAGATGGATTGGGACCCTGTCCAGGTTGTACCCTGCCTCATGCCTGAAGTCTCCTGGGATAAGCTCCAGGCCCCCGTGACCATGTACAGGATAAGTAGGATCAAAGATGACGGTGAAGTACACTGATTAGAATACAATATATACAATACACTCACTCTTTACATCGCTTATGCTGTACAGGGTAGCAGGAGGCTGCGAGTCTATCCCAGGGCACTTGGTGCATGAGGCAGGGTACCCCAATGCATCATAGGGCACAAGTACATACACTCACTTGCACACACCAGAGGAAACACTAAGCATAGAGAGAACACGTAAACTTTCACACGCAGGCCCGAGATGCAAACCGAACCCTCGACCCTGAAAGGTCACAGTACTAACCTCTACGCCACTGTGCTCCCCATATAAAGAACATCAATGTATTAAAAATCTGTCTTAACCAAAAGATACAGGTTTGTTTCTATGGTAAACATTTCAACATAAAAAAACTGATCTCAATTTGTTGCAGGATCAGAGCTAAATGAGTAATCTTTGGTCAATATCACATGCAACTTGTTTCCTCATCATCCCTGTACGGTTTGCTCCGTTTTCAGGCATGTTCTATTTCACCATATGGTTGTTCATCACTATAGCGTTACAGTTTCCCTTCACTGGCGCAAAAATGTCCCATCTTGACAGCGCCTCCGTGCACGCAGCAAGATCGATGAAAATGTAGTTTGGAGTGGAAAAACTTGATTGACCTCCCACACAACCCCACTGAACACCTTTGGGATGATCCGGAACACCTCAGGCTCCCTCACCCAGCCTTCAGCACCTGACCTCACTAATGCTCTCATGGCTGAATGAACAAATCTCACACAGCCACTCAACAAAATCTAGTGGAAAGCCTTCCTACACAAGTGGAGGTTTTTATAACGGAGCTAAATGAGTGGGCTGTTCAAAAAAAAACAAAAAACAATACGGGTGAGACTTTCAGGTGACCACATAGGGTTTGTACCTACAGTACATGCTTTTGATTCTGAAATGGTTATATTTCCTCTGTGCATCAAAATAATCCGCCAAGCTTAAGAGCAAATGTGTGTAGCGTGCAGCGGGATTCAGAGCAAGTAGCGATAGCAGTGAGTTGTGTGTTACACCACCACGATGCACATCTCCTTTAAACATTCTGTACAGCACATAGCAGATAAAATGTTTCTTCTACAAAAATCAATAGTTTTTTCCTTTATGCTTTCCTGGCCAGATGCTGTTGTGTCAAAAAGATTTTGTCTCTTTTTAATGGTTTAGGCAGATTTTCTATAGTATAAATTCACACCTCTGCATTCTCGAATCAGTTCCTTTACTGCTTAAAAAAAAAAAAAGGGCTTATTTTCGGGCTCTTATTTTTTTAAACCCTTTTCTCATAGCGCTTCCTATTCTAGCTGAGCAGAGGCTGTTATTTTCCTCCCATAATGCCTTTATATTTATTCATTTGTATTACTCACCATAGCAACAGGAAATGAGTTCTGTGCTGCTGGAGTTTCACTGCTGTACCCTGACATTTGAAGTGACAGCCGCTCACCAGTCAGAAGAATTGCCATCACGTTGCCGATCAGTACAGAAGCAGGCCTGGCAGCTGCACAGTTCGCTACACACCATGGTTTCTTATCATACACTTTGCTGTCAGATATATACATTATCTGTTACGGTATATACCGTTTGGACCATTTGGACAGGATTATGATTTTTGGGGAGCACATGTCTTATTAGAAATGATTTACAGTAGAAAGCTATTCGTCATAATTACCGTCGATCCAGTCGAGAAGGTGAGCAAGGAAATTCCATCCAGCTCATTTTAAAACACACTGATAGTTTTGAAGCTTTTGTTGCAGGCATTGTGGCCATAAGACACATTCAGGCTGTAAGTGTGCTACAGTAGGAGCTCAGTACTGTAAGAAATAAGGCCAGAAGTGCTGCTTCTCTAAAGGATACTAAGTTGTGTATAAAATATATTGTTCATTATTAATGTGTCATACATAAGGTGGTGTAGTGGTTAGCACTGTCGCCTTGCACCTCCAGGGTCCGGGTTCGATTCCCGGCCAGGTTCGGTTCCCGTCTGTGTCCATGTGGTTTGCATGTTCTCCCTGTGTTTGGTGGGTTTCCTCCGCATACTCCGGTTTCTTCCCACAGTCCAAAGACAGGCAGGTTAGGCTAATTGGCATTCCCAAATTGCCTGTAGTGTGTGAGTGAGTGTATGAATGAGTGCGATGGAAGTCTCCTGGGATAGGCTCCAGACCCCCTGAATACAGGATAAAGCGGTATAGAAGATGAGTGAGTGAGTGTCGTACATAAAACTTACCATCATGTAAATTCAGACTGAGCTTTAAGGGCTACGCCAGGCAGTGTATATCCAGAGTGTTTTAGCTATTATTATTATTATTATATATATATTTTTTATTCATATTATTTAGCACTCAGGATTGTACAGTATAGAGTGACACCTTTTTTTTTTTTTTTTTTAGCACAAAATAGCAATGGCAATATGATGAACTGAATTTTAGGCATTATTAAAGATGGGAGCATCGCTTCATGCCCTTTCCTTCGTACCCTGATGCACCCATCGATCTGGAATAGAGTCTGTCTGAACTTATCAGGTCACATGACCTTTTCCCATTGTTTCGAAGTCCAATCTTCTTGCTTCCCGGCAAATATAATCCTTTTTTTCAAATTAGTCTCACTAGCAATTGTTACGTTCTGTACAGAAAGTAAAATCTAAGCTCTTATTTTCACTATTAAACATTCTTTTTCCCACCACATTTCTTCCACAAAGCTGACGGTTCAGCACTATTCTTCCAGGTTTTAGTAATGTGTTGATGGGTTCGGATCACAGATCCAGGAATTTCAAATTCCCCCTAGTTAATAATTTAGACTTTTTTTTTGTTTTGTTTTTTTTGGCCAGTGTAATGTACATCCCCATCTGTAATAAATAAATAAATAAACTAAAACTTGCATGGAACTACAATAAAACATGGACAGAATGAAAAATTTCTGAATGACTCCACCACCCGATGTAAAACCATTCCAGTTCAAATCAGGCTCAAGTTATATGTTCCTGTTTAAAGAGGTGTGTAATTGTTGAGCTGATTGGTGCCAGTGATTAGCACTAATGCACTTTTCGTGTCATTTTATAATTTTGCTTTGTGAGTCGACGCATCCTAATACTGTAAGTGCTTTGATGTTTCATTGCAATGATTTGTAAAGACGTGCATGAAAAAATTATACTCATGAGGGTCATGCCATCATGCCATCATTTCCTTGCAGTTAAAATAGTGAATAAAAAAAAAAAAACAAGTAGAAATGGGAGTTAATTTGCAAGTGAAACAAAGGTCCTGATCTTTGGCCACACATAAGAAAACCCTGTATGAGGCACTATCCTGAGCATCCATTAGCGCTGACTCACCTGCTAAATGGACAGTACTGAAGGAGGAAACAGCAGAACCATCATCATAATTATCACCATTTCCATCATAATTATATACACTGATGGTTGTACAAGTCTGGAGCTTTAGCTGTAATTTGGGAAGATATAAAAATTGCCTAACTGAGATTTTGTACACCGATCAGCTATAACATTAAAACCACCTGCCTATCTGCCACCTGCCATATCCTGCCATATCCTGGTATCTGGCACAGTGTCTTCGGTAGCAGATCTTTTAAATCCTGTAAGGTTCAAGGTGAGGGCCTTTTATGGATCAGACTAGTTCATGCAACACGTCCCAAAGATGTTAGATCGTATTGAGATCTGAGGAATCTGAAGACCAGTTCAACAGCGTGAACTCTTTCATGTTCCTCAAGCCATTACAGTGTGCCAGGGTGCATTGTGCAGCTGAAAGAAGCCACCGCCAACTGTTGCTATGAAAGGGGCGTAAGTAACATCCCCATGAATGCCAGGACACAAGGTTGCCCAGAGCATCACACTGCCTCTGCTGCCTCTCCCCATAATGCACCGTAAGCCATCTATTTTTTATAAGTGATGCCAATGGACCCGGCCAGATTTGAAAGAAATACCCAGACACATTCTTCCGTTGCTTTCTGTTCTGATGCTCATGAAGGTATTTCATTGATGAACATGGGTTAGTACGGACACTCGTACAGCCCTGTTTTAATCTTTTTCAGCCGTGTGTGCTACAGAAGCCTATTTGTGGGTTCAGACTAAACATGAAAGTCTTCCCTCAACACTTGCATCCAGGAGCTCCGGCCACCCGCAACCTTGTCACTGGTTGTCTTTTTTTTTTTTTTTTTTAGATACCGATCACTGTGTACCAGAAACACCCCATGAGACCTGGCGTTCTAGAGATGCTCTGACCCAGTGGTCTAGTTATAAGTTTGGCCCTTGTCAGATTCATACAGAAGGCTCCCCCATTTTTCCTGCTTCTAGCACATCAACAGCACAAAACTGTCTGTTTACTTGCTGCGTAATATAACCCTCCTTTTGACACGTGCCACTGCTATGAGATGATCAGCGTCGTCACGTCAGTGTTTCTACAGTGTCCACTACAGCTCTGGAAATATTTGGTAAAAACCGATAAAACTTGAATTGAACGTGTTTTTTCTCAGGCTAAGTTCTAGTAAGGACCGTCCTTTGGTGTAGCTCTGGTGCAGTGGGCTATTAGTGATGCACAATTGTTAGCACAAAAATTGCCTTTGCAGAAGCCTGCTAAGTGCAAATTAACATTTTTATTGCTTCTGCATGAACACTGTGGGTGTCTTAATAAATGTGCCGTCGGTATGATCCCACAAGAAAAAAAAAAACCCTAAACAAAACGGTCCATCACGATGCCTCGAATAATCAGCGCTGTGGCTCTCACCTGTCTCTTTATTAGAAGCACCACATTAATTCTGGGTTGGATCCACTTTGCTCACAGAGCAGCCTCAGCAGTCTTTGCGACACGGATTTTGAGGTGTCGGAAATATTCCTTTGAGATTCTCCTCCATGTTGACATGAGTGGGTCACATAATAGTTCCAGTCCAAACTCCTGTTTCATCATGTCCCAGTGGTTGTCTGTTGAACGCGGTACAGTATGTCGGCAATGCCGTTACTCAGCTGACACACGGAGATGGCGCTCTGTTGGTGGTTGGCTGCAATAATAGATTCCCCACGCCATTACATCATTATACCACCATCACCATACAAGTCCCCAGTCACTGACTCCAATCACCACAGCATCGTAATCATAATACAGAACTGCCTTTCTGCCCCAGTATGAACCACCGTTTTGGTTCGTATTGCACAGCTGGATGTGCTGTGTTTCTGTGGTTGCTGTTTTATTTCGGAGTTTAGAAGGTGGTCGTGAGCGGCGGACTGCAGCCTGAGCTGTCCAAGTTTGTTGTCTAATCTAAAGTAGACAACAGTTTTGGGAAATTAGTTCCTGTTCTATGTTTAATGTTCCTGCACTTTCTTTGTGTCTGAATCTGAGAGCGTGATCGAGACCCAGCTTGCACTGATCTTTATTCCAATTCTTTCTCATGTCCCTCTTTTTTTTTTTTTTCCCCCCCCTTACTCTTACTTGTTCTCTGTTCTTTGTGTTTGAGTCAGACTGATAGAGACAGGGGCTGTATATCCTCATCCATGTCTCTCTCCCTCTCTTTCACTTTTGCTCTCTCTCTCTCTCTCACTCACACACACACACACACACACACACACACACACACACACACACACACACACACACACACACACACACACACACACACACACACAGTTACCCTCCCCCATTTCTCACTCTCGCTCTCTCTTTCTTTCTCACTGTCTCTCTCGTTTTTCTTTGTGTCTGTTCCTACAGCCTCCATGTTTGCTCCTGTTTATTCTTTCCCCTCCTCCCCTCCTCTCCTCTACATATTTAGCAGCACATTTTCCTGCTTTGATAAATCGTAATCCTCAGACTCGCTCATCTTTTTTTTATTTTTTAAATGAAAGACACGCTGACGATGTGTGGAGGTGTAGGGCTTTATGGATTATTTGCAGAACACACTTTACACATCACAACAGATGAGTTTAGGTTCAGCGCAACCAATTAGTCTATTTTTATTTAGACTAAAGCACTGACTGACCTGAGAGCAGTCGTGTAAAAGTGCAAATCATAATCACAGATAATTATTACACAGGCAATCCTAGACAGACTTACTGCATTTTCAAGGTGTACTAATATTATAATAATATAATATCGAAGAGCTCGGATTAGATTGTTGCCTGATCGAAAAAACGACAGCAGAAACGAGTTCCTTTATTCAACAGTTCCAACTCCGTGACCTGATTGGATGAGAGGTATTACTGTATTCTACAAATGGGGATTATAGAGCATGACAGCACTGGGACATTTGGCTACAGTATATGCACCACTCCATTTCCCAGGTGTTTTGTTCTCCTTACCTTTTTGGCTATGTAGCACCGGTAAGGGTTTAAAGCTACTTTCATGCTTTTAATTACTAGGGTTGGGTAACATTTGGGGTTTTAACAATACCGGTGCCAAATTGAATCTTTTAAAATAAAAAAATATATTAAACGTTTAAAGTATATGTAAATACAAAACAAATTTACATACTAATTTAACACCAATAACAGCAAAGTAGTAGGTTGGTATTCTTTGCATGCTTCAAATCGGTTTCAAATTTCAGCAATTATAGATTCAAGATTCAAGAATTCTATTTGTCACAGACATGCTTGTACAAGTACAACAGTGAATCACCCAAATGAGGATGGGTTCCCTGTTGAGTTCGGTTCCTCTCAAGGTTTCTTCTTATTTCCGTCTCAGGGAGTTTTTTTTTTCTTGCCACCGTCACCCTCGGCTTGGGACAACCTCATTATTATCTAAATACATTTTTTTCTCATTCATACACACTTTTTCATACATTAATTTTCTTTTCATTTTGTGACGCTGCTTTGAGACGATGACCATTGTTAAAAGCGCTGTATAAATAAAATTGAATTGAAATGCAATACAACAAACTCCAGAATTTTTTTCTTGTGGGGAAAAAAAAAAAAATAAAATAAATATATATATATATATATGGTAAAATTTCCACCCTCTCCTAGGGTCTGTAGGCTGCTGACGTACGCTGTTAAACACGGTGCATCCCTCTGCTTTTACTGTAACTTCATCCCGTGTGTACTCGAATATTTCATTAGGTTTGACGCGTGTTCTCCTTTACACGCAGCTGCTGAAAGACATTTGTTGCATGTCACAGTGTTGAAATATCCATTGTTGTGAAATACAGCCCCATTTTAGAACGTTTAGCTTTAGGCATTTTAATTAATATAAGAGTGTTTAGCTTAGCGAGCTAATGCTATCTGCTGCCGTGTACAAAGTGTAATTACTGCGTGCGTGCGCTGCATTCACGCGGGTGCTCTCATTTCCCGAGTTCTGCTGTTAAATCGGAATGTGAAAACAACAAGCACACTCGCGTTACTACAAAGACGATTTATTATCATAATCTGTAGTACTAGTATAATTGGTAGTACTAGTATAATATGTAGTATAATCTATAGTATTTATACAGTATGTATAATCTACGTATGTATAATCTGTAGTACTAGTGTAATCTACAGTATTTATACAGTATGTATAATCTATGTATGTATAATCTGTAGTATTGGTATAATCTGTAGTACTAGTATAATCTATAGTATTTATACAGTATGTATAATCTATGTATGTATAATCTGTAGTAATAGTATAATCTGTAGTACTAGTATAATCTATAGTATATATACAATATGTATAATCTACACATACTGTATATTATACATACATAGATTAAACATATTGTATATATACTATAGATTATACTAGTACTACAGATTACACATACTGTATATTATATATACATAACCTGTAGTAGTAATATAATCTGTAGTACTGGTATAATCTGTAGTACTGGTATAATCTGTAGTACTGGTATAATCTGTAGTACTGGTATAATCTGTAGTACTGGTATAATCTGTAGTACTAGTACTTTACTGTTGTATAAAAGCAATATCACAATACTCGGGCTGCGTCCTCATGCCTATCACCACATCATAGCCGTGCTGATATCCATTACAACAGAATAAACTCCTTTCTAGACCATGTTCCTGTCGTCAAGGTCCATTGCTGTTATTTTTTTCTTTGTCATATGAAATAAAATAGTTGCACTTTAATAAATAGATTTGAAATCAGAATCAGATTCTGCTGCTTGTTTTCATTCATTATAGCTGATTAAGCGTACTGTAGGTGTTTACTGCTACATGTACTCTATAACAATATGCAATCAGTTGTACGATAAAAGAATCTAAAGGGGAAACTTTATTTGATGTGAAATAGAAATAGAGAGAAAATAAATGTGACCTGAAATTTCAGACCGAGTTTGTTTTCATCCAGGTATGTTTAGATTTTTTTGGGGGATGTAAGGCAGTAGTGATCGTAGGGATAATTAAAAGATGATTAATTGTGCATTCCTAGGCTAAAGTAAACAGGAGCGTGTAATGAGGTGGAAAGGCAGACAGAGGGAATTGGTGTGCTTTAGGAATTAGAGATGCTCTTTTGTGTTTTGTGATCCCTTTCTGACTCCCACTTAACGAACCAAGCCGATGCTTTGTACGCTTCTGCCGCTACATTATCGGAATACAGGGACAAATAGTGTCTTTTACTTGCGCGATCTATTACTTCCTGTACAGTGCATCTCTAGACAGGGTCAGCATGGTGTCTTCATGTTAATTATAGTGTTAGTATGAACAGGTCGATGGTTATACATTAGTTTTCCTTATGTTTGCGTATGCGCTCTGCTGTCATATGCTGCATGCATGCGTGCGTCTGTGTGTGTGTGAAAAGAGGATTGAGTAACACGACGGCTGGTGCTCGGTGCGCACCCTGTCGCTTTTGATGCCGCTGCATGGCGCACATCAAGGCCGAGCACAAAAGCCTGGATGAAGACGCGGGTCATCGGGAGCAGCTTCAGAGTGCTGCAGGAGGAGCTGCAACACAATGCACTTTAGCTTAACGAGTCTGAGCACATCATTATCTCTGTTCTCTATGCACAATGCGCACACACACACACATACATTTCACACATGGCAAAGCTATTGTGTACCCTTTACACATCCTACACACTCCCCTCCCTGCACACGTTACCAATGTCATACATAGACCTTCCACTTTCTGTAGAGCTACTGTCTAACACTTCCTACACTCTTTACACATTCTGAAACACACACACACACACACACACACACACACACACACACACACACACACACACACACACACACTTCGACACTTAGATGCATGCACCATATAGAGCATATCACGCATTCAGTGCCAGCACTGTTAGTATTTTGTTTTGCTTTTAGCATTGAATTTGTGATGTATTGCTGGGATTAGATTTGAAATGAAACTGACTGTAAGCTTAAAGTGCGAAAAGGGAAGCGTACACTTCAGAGTGTATTTACATTTATATTGGATATAAACCACATCATCGCGAGTAAAAAAAAAAAATAAATATATATATATATATATATATATATATATATATGAGCTCGGCCCTGTCCTGTAGACACCATACAGGTTTACACACACCTTTATTTTATTTTTTGAGGTTCTACACTGTTATCAGGAGCTCGCACACTTGACGCGTAGTGCTGAAATTACTAAAAGGAAGAAAAAGTGGACAAACCATGTGCTCGTAGAAATGATAATTAAAAACATTAAAAAAACGAGCATGGAGATCATGGACTTGTACAGTACACAATTTGTTAAAAAACATTGAAAAATGTGCATCACTTTCATTGTTGTTGTTTCATGTCCCCAACGTAACATATTTCTGCACCACATACGGTAGTCATTTGCTCTATTTTTAATTTAATTGTACACGCTAGTGCAGTTTATTTCATTGTAAAGAAATGTTTCTTATTAGGTCACACACAGTTGTATAATCCTTTCACTGCATCTCATACTGTGTAAGGTTGTGTACGTGACAAATGTGAGTTCGATTTCACCAAGTAATCTGATTGGACGAGACACCTTCATGAGTGGTGATAATAGATGGTGACAGCACTGGGACGTTCAACTGTATGCATCACTCCACGTCCAAACTCGTTAATTTCACTAGCTGATGGTTGAAACGTGTGTAACAGTAGGTCTGTATGTCACAGAAGCACTTCCAGCAAGAAAACACATCTGATAACGCTATGTCATCTTACAGTAAACAACACCTTGTTATTTATGCCTACAAAGCTAATTTAAATCCCAATGTGTAATTCCTGATCAAGGGCACTACTTGGTGTGTGGAACAAGGGATCGTTCTCTCTCCATGGTGTGCTAGCTTTCCATCTAACACTATTTAGTTGCTGTCTGTAACCAGCTTCACCAGTCACGGTTAGTTCCACCAGGCACAGGAGGCTGTGTGTTGCTGAGCAAAACAACATGTTAAATAAACAAATAAGTCATAATCTATTAATAATAAACGGTTGTCTAAAAGCAATATCCCACTTGAGGTCGTGCTGTCGTGCTGGATATCGGCACGGCTCTGATTTATATATTATATATCAGCATCACAGCCGTGCTGATATCCAACACAACAGCACTCTCGTTACTTAAATATTGCAGTTTAAGTCATCATGTTTATCAAAAGAATTGCATCGTAAGCTTGTAATTAAATCATAGAGCTGTAGAGTAAACACTGCATATCAGTCAGGTTAGTGGTTTGTCATGACCTTTGTGAGGATGGAATGTTACGATGCTGAACTTATGAACTGTAGCACTAAGCTGTAGAGCACATGACCTGGCTTATTGTACGTTCTGCAGGAGAAATCTCTCTCTCTCTCTCTCTCTCTCTCTCTCTCTCTCACTCACTCTGTCTTTGTGTTACTGTTGGTAGTTTCATTCATAAATAAATCCACTGAACAGTTGTCCTTGCATGCCATGCTGATGTCTGATCCCTGCTCAGATAAAGAAGCTTACACATATTGCTCAAGTCTAACATGGCAACTTATTTGTAGAGTTCTTTGTATTGTGTACCTCGTTACTTTGCTCCGATTGGTGCTTGGTGGTTGCTCTCTTTTATAGACTTTATTTTAAAGGAATGTTTACTAGACACTTGTGTATTTGTTTGCTGCCAGATAAACCTTTGAGCCATAACTCTATACAGTTATAACTCTGACCCCAGTTATTGATTCATAATTACTTTGATGCAAACTCTTAACACGTCGTTCAGGGTCGAGGTGAGTGCAGGATCTGGTAGGTCTTTACGGTAAATCTCAGGGCACAGGGGCCGAGTCTTAAATAGAGTAGCATTTCTGCAAGAAAATGGAGGAGTGTGATTGCTGAAGAGCAGTGGAGGAGAAACTTCACAGTTGGAGAACTTTGGACCACTCATCACAGTGGGAAGAAAATAAGAGGGATGAAAAACAACAACAATAATAATAATAAGAAGAATATAACACCAGGGGCCCAGTGCAGACATGTTTGCACCAGCACTACGCAGGATCTGAATGGACGAGCGAGAGGTGGAGCAGTGTCAATATGTCAGAAGTGCCGAGAGCGGAAACGGCGACAAAACCAACAATGGTGCAATCGCCTCAACAGCCAGAATAACCGCAGACGTTTTCACACTCACCTTGGCGCTCAGGATCACCTGGGGTCCTCACGACAGGTTTATTTTCCACATAGGACATAATCTTCCCTCGGGACTACAGATCAATAACACAGCTTCACACGGCATTTCAGGTCCACGATCAAAGTCTACAAAACATACAGTAATGACAGTTTTATACCACTGCAGCCTGTGGCCTGAGGTTCCTCCAAATTTAGGTTCCTCCTGCAATCAGTTCCACTTATTATCCACTTTATAGCCGAAGTGACAGATATTATCATGCAGTGCTGCACAGTATACCAGTAATAACAATAGTACAGTACAGAAAACGGTACTATTCCAGCATTTTAAATGATCAACACTGGACTCGAAGAGACGACAGAAGCAAAAAGAGACCCAGAAGAGAAATCTGTAAATATTTTAGCTATAAAATGGTGTGGAAAATGCAGCGAGCGGCTAATCACAGCAGCACAGCCGCGCACACGCTGTTTTAAAGTGTACTTAAGCTGATGTTATACTGGGACGTTCGAGTGTTTCTTCTGTTTCATAAGGCATTACCACACAACTTATGTTTTTTCTTTCTTCTTAGAGAGGACGGATAAGCAAGTACAACTGAATGTACATTACATTTTCTCCAGTTAAACGTAATCTCCCAAACGTTATACTAATAGTCTCCAGCATTTCCCGTAGAATTTTTGACAGATGATGACAAAAAGTTGATGGAGGTTTTGTCCGCCGTACACACCAAAATGATTGGATTTTTATTTCTCACACAGCACAATGTGTGTATATGGTTTCGTGTAAAGGTCAATGAGAACAAGGAGAGAACGAATAAGATTTATTACGCGAAAAGCTTCCAGTTACTTCACAATGACGGAACAAACTACCTTTAAGAAAAATAACTAATATATATATACACAGTATACCAACAGTGAGAGGTCCAGTTAGCACAAATTTAAGTAGTATGCATGTGATCTCTCTCTCGCTCTCTCTCTCTCGCTCTCTCTCGCTCGCTCGCTCAATTGCTCTCTCTGAATCACTCACTCGTTCTGAAAACATTGATTTTCGTGATTTCTGGGCGGCTGCGAGCCGCTATCAGTGTGCAGGAAGTCTGTATTAGCAATACAACACTTTTTTAGCTTGTTCATGTGCACCATGAGATAATAAAAAAAATGGCCTGTCTTGTAGGCATGGCAGGGGTGTCGTCGGGATGGCGACTCGCCATGTCTGCACTATTATACGGAAACGCTGGGATCCAGAGTCTTAAAGTGTACGACCTGGGCAAATGTGTAAGATTAAAGTCGTCTACTTCTCAGAACAAAACTCACCTATTATACATTCTACAAATACAGTATGGATACAGGCTTTATTTACCGTTTATAGAATATACAGTATATAACATTAATATTAATGATGCCCATTTAGAAAAGAGTGATTTATCGTGTCTCATAAAACCCAGGCATAGTATTAGTCTAGGTTTTATTGCCGTTTTTTTTCTTTTTCTATAAAATTTAACTTATTTTCTTACAAAGACATTTTAAATAATATTCTGACGATGTGATATAACTTTCCTAGATTATGATAAATCTAATCAGTGTCATCAGAACGTACAGTACAGAGGTACAGTATCTCACAATGTAATTGGACTTCTGCTATAACACATTTATCATATTTCTTTCTCCAGAAAGCAAGTGCCGCTGGCTCAGGGAGAAGGTATTGCAAAGTATTGAAAAACTACAATTTTGTTATTGTGAAAACACCGTTGTGACGTGAGCGGACCTTGTGCTGTGGCCAGTTTATTCATCGGAACAGGAGATAATCTATAGCATTCGACAAACATATTTGAAAGTGGATTTCATATATTTGAATTGTATACACGTTACATGAAATGAATTTGTAGTGCATGTGCACTGTTTTGCCATGTGGTAAGGATTTGCCTTCAAAACTATTCAAAGTGACAGGTTTTGATTTGGGATTAAAAAAAAACCATCTCAACCCTAAATACAAATCATAAAAATATAGACTTTATGTAAATAAGGAAGTGATTTATTAGTCATTTTAAGGTCTGTTCTAGATGCAAAGATGTGTACGATGTAGCACAGGAATGTAGCACAACATGGATGTAAAACAGTGCTGAAAAAAAGCTAGTGTGTTTTCAGATGGACCACAGATCAGATCACATAAAAAAAATAAAAAATAAAAAATTCACACAAATACTAAAAAAAAAAAGAAAAAAAAGTCTTAAATCTGAGGTTAAGGTGAACAACTGCAAAACACAGTGGTTTATAATTATCTATGTATTTGTTGGTTTGTTCATAAATACATACATTCTGTATATACATACATACTGTTCATACTGTATGTGCTTACCTCTCCCTAACAACCCACTGTACTGTATGTCACTCGTCTGTGTTCTCTCATGCACCGGTCCAGCTTTCCCCCGCTTCAGTCATGGCCTGCTGTTTCTGACATTGATGTGAGTTCACAGTAAACCTGGAGCTCTTTGTTTCACTCTAATTCAGTTTTTAACGTGCGTCTCCGTGTGCAGAAAAGACCATCGTCTGTTACACTCGGACGTGCACGGCCTCATTTGTTTATCATCGGATTTGCCCTGGAACATGCTCGAGACTAGTCATGGTGCAACTTCTACTTGTCTGGCGCATGCATGGTTAATTGCAGAGCGCACCCAGGGGTATGAGGGGGATGTGCCTCTAGAGACCTGATGCACCAGTTATGTCACTATTTTCCCTTACATCCATTCATCATTTTAATAGTGCAGATGTAGTGGGTTGTCTCGAAGCTGTGCTTTGGTTTGGGGAACTGGGGAACAGAGAGAGTGAGAGAGTCAATGTGTGAGCCGTTCCCTCTCCAAGGTGCTGAAATCACTCTAGTCTGACTAAACATCAATCGTTTCACTTCTTCTCCCTGGTCTCCCTGTTGATTTTGCTGCTTGTCCATTATGTCAAAAGCCAGCCGTGTTCAGGTCACGTGTGTCAGTAGAGTTCAGGCTCCTTTTAAGCCTCTCATGGCAGTGGTTTCTCACTTCTGTTTGATGATTATTTAATTGGCACTCGAGATCTTTGTGTCTTTGTGAAGTTGTTTGCTTTGACCTGCAGGGAGCTGCAGTGGTGCTGCGACATTACAGTAGCATTCACAGCTCCACTGGCAGTGAGCAAAGGTGTCATTTTAAGAAATGTACTATAAAACTTAAGGTTTTACTTTTTTTCGCCCCATTTTCTGGCCATGAGGTCAATGCCAGAGCATAAAGTTATTAATTTTTGATCAGACCCTTAGCAAAGCACTAACAGTCTCTCAGCAGGGAAGTCGAAAGGGGATTTTAGCTAAGGTTGTTACAGAACCTCTAATTCTAGCAAACTGACTGCTAAATGAAATCATTCTGCATCTTTTAATAACCGGTGAAGGGTTCACACAGACATTCATTCATCTACAGCAACCGCTTTATACTGCTCAGGGTTGTTATTAAATCACTGCTTGTAAAGTAAAGGGTTCATGATATGGAACAAAAATTATATGATTGGGCTGAATATTGATCTCTGTATTTTCCATAAAGTGGATGAAGTGTTCAGCTGTAAGTCAAAGTCACATGTATAAAAGGTCACAGGCACTTTAATTAAAACGGATGAAAAGAATAATAATAATGCAAAGACAGAGATTCATTCTATGTTTAAAACATGGTACAACACAAGGCAGTGAAAAATATGTCAAATAAATAGCCGATATTAAATAAAAATAGGCCTATCCCTGAGAACACTCCTTCAGCTGTTCTCCACAGCAATACCTGATTGATTGCGATTGAGTTACATACAGCAATAAAAATGTAATAATAACAATTCTTAGTTTAGTTCTCTACTGAGGTAGACTGCAAAGCGCCCGGAGTTGTCATAGAGAGAAATAAATGCATGTTGAGGGCAGGTTTTACTACACTGTGTACGTCAATTACAGAACTACACTGTAATATTACTTAAGAAAAAATTCATGCCTGTAAAGAAAGCAACGTATTACATGACAGATCAGTGGTCAGATGGAAACAAAATACCTACAGTGATGTACAGTAGACTCCTCGTTTTGTATGAAAATAGAAGGAAGAGTGAGCGTGTTACCAGAAGAACTCCAGCATGCTCAGTAAAACCTCATTATTTACTTATAAAATCTGTATCTAACACTATTCATTATTTTCAAATAGAGTTTTCACACCATATATTGAATGTGTTTATTGTATTACTCTTTAGTTCTCTTTATAGAAGTTTCGTTTGTTGTGAAAATGTTTTCATAACCATTCTGGCGTACAGTATGTAATTTTTTTTATTTTTATATATGCACCCAAGACTTTTTGCACAGTACAGGATGTAAAACAGTTGTTAGGTTTTACTGAGCGTGCTGGAGAATGAAAGATCTTTGAAAAGAAAACTTCTTACTGTTTTCTTGCAAAACCCTGAAGTTAATTTTTTTTGCCTCCGATCTGAAAATTTGTCTGTCGTGTAATATGTTGCTTACTTCACAGGCATTCAAATATTCTTCTGTAATGTTATTTATGTGTTTATTTATTAGTTTTAAGTTGCATTTGGAAATAGTGAATATGTACACACACACACACACACACACACACACACACACACACACACACACACACACACACACACACACACATACATACATACACACAGCCATAACTTGAACATATTAACATTGCCAGGCAAACAGTCTGATATACACAGAGGGCCCCGTCCCGTGACCCTCAGCACCGAAAGGATCTGCTGCCAGTGTCATGGTGCCAGACGGCACAGCGCACACCCTTAGAGTTCTTGTGGAGTTATTACCCGAGGGTTCAGAGTGTCCCTAGTGTATGTGTACATGTGATGTATGTGTATGTACTGTAGTTGCATATGATGGTTATAGTAATGGGTATATACAGATGGATGGATGGATATACACCAGTCAGGCATGACATAAAAATTATTTTTTTAAACATTTAATCATTTAAGCCACCCAGGTTTAGGGTTCCCTTGTGCCACCATGGACGAATACACCTAGAAGGGATGCCAGTCCATAACAGGGCACCTGGCATAGACATGTACACATTTCTTGACACCTTGGAACATTTTAGCTTAGCCAGTCCACTTTCAAGTACTTTTGAAACTATACACAACCCTACTTTAGGCAGAGCATTTCAAGTTCAGGTATAAACCCTGGACCCGTGCAGTCGTTACCCTTCCTGGTGCATCACCATGCTGCAGGTTTACGCAATCATTATTTTTTCCAATTCATTTTTATTGTGTATTTTTCTTAGCATTCCACTCAAAGCACTCGCACGTCACTGCTTAATAAAGCACCAAATGAAGCACTATCCACTTGTTTAGCTTAAGATCGTGTGCACATTAACTCCCTGCTGATGAGTGAGATGTAGGCTCTATCATTACAGCATTTCACTGGTGAGGAATGAATTTCTGAAGGTTCGGAATGTAGCAGCAGGGCTCATGTGTAAGTCTTTTGTTTTGAGACAAACTAAGCAATTTCTCTTGTGTCAGAACCAAGTATGGGGTCACTGGATTCACTGACATGTGAATTAAACTTGTTTATCAGAATGGTCACTGACATGCAGTAGATTTTATTTTTCCCCAGGTCGGAGTGTTATGCACCATCTCAGACATGCTGATGAGGACGAATATCCAGCCAGACATGTTGGTTAGAATGCGGTTCAAACTGAAAATAAGTCCCACTGGTAAGCCCAAGGTTTCTCGAATGCCAGATCAGGGACTGCTTGTGAGTAAGAACGGCTGGTGAGGATGTATTTGTTATAATTTGAGCCTGTAGGGAAAAAGAGACAAAAAAAGTAATAACAACCAAACTATAATTTCCAGATGATACAAACTGTGCCGCTTAAGTCAGGATTATTCCAGCGCTGCCTTAAATTACTCTTTGCATTGCGTTACTTTATATTGGTCGGCTTCCTACCTGATATTAAAAAACATTGCAACCGCAGCAGGATTCATGGTTTTCCATCTCCAGCATTCCTCACCCTAGTGCGCATTTTTGTGAGCAAATTCAGTTTATTCTGGATCTCTAGTCTAATCTCAAGCCTCAGGTCTTTATAGTGTTGTAATGTTACTGCATGTGAGATGATGCTGGGATCAGACACGAACACAGCTCTCATGTCGAGTGTGTGTGTGTGAGAGAGTCTGATTATACACACATTTCTACGTATTCCTTTGCATTAATTGCGAGTCAGGGCCATTGAAGCAGCACAAATACAGTAATCACATCTCGAACGAGTTCCCGGCGCCATTTCATTCAAGAGAAGCACTGATACCGGACTGAATCATTATATAACACAGAGCAACACTATTTTGCAGTACTCTGCGTGAAGTATGATCATAGTTGTGGTATCACGTGGCCTCAAGTGCAGGAACAATGCCTGAAAGCTAAGCCATGTGGAAGTTGTAAAACAAGCCATGTGACCACATGCAGCAAAAAAGAAACAAATCTGTCCAGTTCAGCTGAACAAACGTTGGTGCATTGTGTGTGGACTGCATTTCTTAAGAGGGAAATTTCACCTACGCTGCACACACTTATAGTTTTATTGTAGGAGATGGAATGTGCTCAGAATGCAGGCTTTTGAAGTACAAATGTGCCGGTAATCAAATCCTTTATAAAGGCAGGACAGTGGAGCAGCTGCAGATTGCAGCAATAATGAAGCCTGCGCAGTGCATGAATAAAAAATTACTCTTCATAAAGACTTGAGAAATTATTTGTTCCAAAAAAAAAAAACAACAACAACAAAGCAAACCCAGTATTCTTATTTATGCACAAAGTTTACGGCCCTTAGTAGAATTTTTTGGCATGTCCCTCTCGCGCTCTCTCTCTCGCGCTCTCTCTCTCGCGCTCTCTCTCTCTCTCTCTCTCTCTCTCTCTCTCTCTCTCTCTCTCTCTCGCTCTCTATCTCTCTCGTTTGTTCATTCGTTCGTTTTTTCTCTTTCTAAATTAATCTGAAACATTCAGGTGGGGTTGCACACTTCATTTCTTAAGGCTGTTTGGCCAGGATTAATTGGTGAGTGTGTGATTATTCAGAGCAGCATGCATGTTACTGTATGCTTTTGCCTTTTAATGAGTTCTGCTGCTTAGGCTTGCGTAATTGTGCTTTTGCACAGAATTCTTTCCTTTTCTTGCTCTTTTCTCTTTTGTCTCTAAATTACTTTCATACCACACCAGATATAACGGTACCTCGCTTCATTGTTTTAACATCGAGGTAATTTAACTCCGACGTGAGCGCAGCTGCTGAGTAACAGCCCTGAATCCCACACAGTTTGTTCTGCAGTTTTCTGCAAGTTTCTCACTGGTGAGGTCAGACAGCGAGTGAAATCCGTCAAAACACTGCGTCACATTCTTGGGTTTTTTTTTTTTTTTTGCCTATGTCATTTGTTGTGACTACACATGCCTGATTTTATCCACTGATTTATCCAGGAGATTTACAGATGGGAAATGAGTGTTGATGAGACGAGAGATGAGAGATTTGTTGAAATACAGGCGGGCTTGACGCAAAAAGCTCCAACTCCAACAAACTCCCCTGTTTCATTCACCATTGTTTGTAGTACATAAAAAAAGTCACTGACCCAAGAGTGCTGAATACACTTGCACAGTGGCATACAAATCCCACTGCCAACTAGTGTTTAAGTGGTGTAATTGCAGAGTCCCTCAGGCTCACCAGCTCTAAAGTATAAACGCTCACAAAGCCGTAGGCTACACGTAGACTTGACGCAGAAGCATAAATCAGGCTTATGAATGATTAGCCAGCTCGGAACCCAGGAGGCAGGGTTTCTCACCACAGGGTTAGAGAAGAATGCCAACTATTTTATTAGCTATTTTCCTTATTCGTATTACTGATTAGGACAAATTTAGGAAAAAACATGGCTGCCCTACTTGTACAAAACGTAAACATGGGTTTAATGGTTGTACCGCCAGAAGGTAGTTGAGGTGCTAGCTGAGGTGTAACAATGTGCTAAAGTCCTGGTTATTAAGTACATTCCTTAGTTTTAAAGTCAGAGTCAGTGTACAAAAAAACACAAACAAAAGAATGAACATTTTTTCATTTATTATGAAACCAACTTGTAACCTTAAAAACTTTATACAAACTTGTAAACAGTAGCAAAAACAGTTAAAATGTCCAGAGCGCACAAGAAATGCTTATTAAAAAAACAAAACATACCTATGTAGAGGTACAGTATTTACAGTAGGTGCGAGAATAGCAACAGCGCTATCTATAGCAAACAATGCTTCTTTTAAATGAGGGATCAGAAATGAACAAAAATAAACTTCTTAATTTAAATGAGTTACACTGTATATACAAGTATTCACCTAAATAATGAATCAACACAGATATTCGTTGAATCTGGAACTCTGAATATACAGTTTGTTGTTTGTCCAGTTTCCAACTGCATCTTCACCGAATGCACAAAAGTCAGAAGTTTCTGATATCCAATAACGTGGTCCAGTTAGCATACCCTAATATTTAGTTCAACCGCCTTTAAAGGTCGTGTGTGAAAGAATTTTCATGCTTCCAGAGCTCCTCTTTCACCATTTGAGTCCTGGAATATGTCTGTGCTGTCAGGGAAGACAAACTCCATTGTTGTGATAACCTGGTCATGCAGTACATTCAGGTCATCATGATTTCATTTTATTGCCACATAACATTGCTGAGCCAACTGAAGCAACCCCAGATCATAACACATGTACACTGGCCACGATTCGGGAATTTCCTTCAGGATCAATAAAGCATCAATTCATGACTCATTTAGATCACATGATCTAAAAAAAAAAAAAAAAAAAAAAGATTTCTTCAAAGCCATGTTCACATTATCAGCCTAAAGTGACTCAATTTCTATTTCTTTACCCAAATGTGGGTAAAGATCTGATTAAATTTTTTTTTTTTTTAATGGCTGTCTGAACTCTCAAATCTGATGTTTTTCCGATCACATCTGGTTCTAGAGCATATACTTATGTGCTACGTGGTCATGTGTGATGTGCGCGGCGCACTGCCCGATGTCGATCCGCACCAGGATTTATAGCAGTGCTAGCATTAGCTTATAAAACAATTAAACTGAGGTGTCTGGCTTTCTACCTTCTTCTGGACCTCAACAAATACAGCACGCTCACTGCCTGCCTCCTCCAGGGCAAAACCCCAAGCATGCTGTATTTTTGCTAAAACTGCATCCATTGTTTTGAAATGAATGAGTGGTCTCTCAAACTTGTGTTTTAACCCAGATGGCGCCAGCAAAGACGTTTCCCACATTGGGGTCAGACAAAAGCCACTTGTAATTATGAATGTGAACTGTAATGACATGCAAATCTGATCTGACCAAAAATCTGAATTGAACAATGTGGCTTGTAATGTGAACACAGCCTCTCACATGCTCTCTAACAAACTGAAACCTTTATCCTGATTAACAAGTAGTCTTCTTTAATTATACTGCTGTTTAACACTGTGTGTGTGTGTGTGTGTGTGTGTGTGTGTGTGTGTGTGTGTGTGTGTGTGTGTGTGTGTGTGTGGAGATGCTCTTAATTTTATGATTAAACATACTGTAGCTGTGATTTCTACTGGTGATTTATGCTGCAACTTCACCATGTGTTTAAGTGATCTCAGATCAGGGTTGTTCATGACTTTGTCATGCGCACATTTTGAGAGGTTGGTGGTTTAGGCTTTAATGACGCTGCCCAGTAATTCCAGTAATGTAGACGATTGACGCAGGTCAGTAGTCCGACTCTTCTGAAACAGTATTAATTTTGTCCATGCAGTGTGCATCATTAAACTGATTTTTTTCCAGTGCAGTGGCTGCATACAGTTAAAAAAGCTCGCTGTGGTATAACCTTAACTCACTCATTCACTATACTGCTGATCCTGCACAGGGTCGCAGAAGGCTTGGAGCCTATCACACTGATTTTCCCAATATGGGCAATTTGGGAACATGAACCAAATCAGCTCGTCTTTGGAATACAGCAGGAAACCAGAATACTGAGAGGAAACCCACCGAACACGGGGAGGGCATGTGAACTTTGTTAGTCTTAAACTATTGTAGTATTGTATTGTCTAGTTGTCCAATAAGAGTGTAGCCTCCAAGATTCTGAAGCTTCTGGACAGAAAACTGTATAATAGGTGTTAGACAGTCTCCCATGCGTAGGCAGTTGTCTGAGAGTACTCCTGCCTTACCCAGAGCTTCCTCTGTTTTTGTAGAGATCCTGAAACCCGTGGTACAAACGCAGCTTTACTGTACCTACCGTGTTGTTGCAGCAGAAACTAGAAACAAAGCTGTTCTATTCAGTCAGTACAAACTACACAATCACTTCTTCCAGCAGCGGTACACACTCGGGCAGAGTGAGAGGAGTGTGTTAGAGAGTTAGGCATAAACCTGCTGAGTGGAGCCGTACTATACAGTCTGTATTTAATGGCCTGTCTTTAGAGCAGCTCAGAGGGAGGGAAGGAATTTTAGCTGGCCGTTTACTGACCTTTCCCCAGCAGGAGCTCCTCCCAAGCGGAACTAGCCTTTTCTGACACACACAAGACATAGCATCTGGTTCTTAATTTGAGAGAACTGTTTTATTAATAACTTCAATTACTCCGGCTTGGCTTTAGTGGTACTGTAACGTCGAGATTTTAAAGTAGATGAGTAGAGATCTGTCATTTAGAGTTATCTAGGATATTTGGACATAGCCGAGTATGTTGTGTGTTCAGGACTGGGCAATATGATGATTAATAATATGATAATTGATTAATATTGTGATAAATGAAATCGCATCATGTTACAAGAGCAGATGTGGTGTTGAAATGTGACTTTTTGAAAATATTTTTATAGACCTACAAAACAGTGCAAAAGTCTTGAGCCACCCCTCATGTCTTCATATGAAATAAATAAAGAAATGTGAGCGAAGGTTTTTTTCTGTGACAGGCTGCAAAGCGCCTGAAGATCCAATTTAAAGATTAGTTATTTATGTAACAATTTCAGCTGCAGCCTCATTTCCCCTCTCGTTTCTCATTTCCAAACTCTCAGCATTCAGCATCACCAGTGTACTAATCACTGGCTTGATCATCTGTCATCAACTGGGTCATGCTTAAAATAAAATGCTTGAAAGACTTATAGGTCATTTTGTGGCTTAACAAACAAAAACATCTTTTTGAAACTCAGTGGACTGGACTTAAAGTGAGAGCCAAAAACAGTCCTCCATGATGCCTAAAGCCCCTCCTCGAGACTACATTAAAATACAAGAAATCGGTCTCTTTGGAAGCAAATGATGATGATGTGCATCCTAGAAATGGCTTCAAATGATCATCTCGTCCATCTCTGCAGTTCTGCAGTAAGGCGAGTCTAATCTTGAAGCGCTTCATACGGGAGCTGTCGTCGGATCGGCTGATGCAGAGACGTCAAGACTACAACACAAGACCAGTCACCTTGACGTGCAGCTAGCGGCTGAGCGGTAGACTGCGTTTTCAGGAAAGCACCTGCCGCTCTTAATAACTGTAACACTTTCTTCTGACCTCATTTTTAATGCCTACTCAGAAACAGCTGTGACTCTCCCATCCGTCTGTCTCCTGCTTACCACTACACGCAGGTTCACCTTCAAAAGTCCTTGAAGCTTTCTCTGGAATGCTTGCCATATTTGCATGATTGCAAATCTCTGGAATGCTTGCTTGATTACTATCCTGTTTGGGGTGGACACTTACAGCACCGACACAATTGTATGAAACTAAAAAGCAGCTAATCGGATTAAAAGAACAATATATAAAAGTTTCATTTTTTGAATTGAATTACTGAAATAAATCTACTTTTTGATGATGGTCTAATTTGTTGAGATGCACCTGTGTGTGTTTGTGTGTTTGTGTGTGTGTTTGTGTGTGTGTTTGTGTGTGTGTTTGTGTGTGTGTTTGTGTGTGTGTGTGTGTGTGTGTGTGTGTGTAGTAATTCTTATAAAGCATTTTATTCTAAATAATTAATCTGGAATTGTAACCATCTCCCCTCTTTTTTTCTTCCCTCCTTTCTAATAACACCACATATACACCATATGGAGCTATGCACTGGGCAGAGTGTGCAGGAATTATAAAGAGAGATTTAAAGGAGGATTTCGACAGACAGCTGCTCCACCCCAAACACTCTGGTGCCTTTCTCGCTAATGTGATGGACCACAAGCGGGTCGGGCTTGGTCGTGTCCTTGTCATCGATGTCTGTAACGCATGGCTGGTAGTCTCAGTCCCACGCGCTGGGCGATGTGGATGAACTAATGACATTCTAGTAAGAACTTGCGATGCTGCATCATGTGTGATGATGCAGTGGCACTAGTTTGTTGTCTTGTTGTTAGCATTGGAGCAATCATGTCAGTCTACTGAAGCAGAACCCTTTCGTGATGCAACCCTCAGTCCTTACAGTGGAACTTTGTACTTTGAGCTGCTGTGAAGGTAACCTTTGTACATGGGTACATCTTCATAATAATAAAGAAAGAAAGAAACAAACAAACTTCAAAAATGAAGTACAAAAACTTACAATGTAGAAAGAAATAAAAATCAGGAAGGACCATGGAATTAGGAGATGTGTCCAAATGTTCTGACTAGTAGTGTAGATGTTGTACCTTTGTATCTGTGAACCCTGCATAACTGGCAAGACCTCATCTGAATCCCGTGATCGACCCAATGAGAGTTTTGTCTTGTTGCATGTTTTTGGTTGTTTTTACAAAAGTAGCTGGTGAAAATGCTAATTAAAAAAAAATTCATGTCAGTTGTTTTGCTCCTGCACTGACCTGCTTATTAACTTATCCAATAAGTTTGGGTATGCTTGAAGTAAGGATAGTTGATCGCCATCATTTTGCATTTCATTTTGTAGACACGATTTGCATGAGACCATGAAGACATCTGTAAAAGAAACAAGCGACCATAGGAATGAAGAAAATGTTTGTGCGTACAGTACATGACTATAAGTATGACTTCTTCCTCAGGGCAGTATGTTGGGTTCGAATGGTGACTGTGCATCAAGGATGTATGTTGGGTTCGAATGGTGACTGTGCATCAGGGATGTATGTTGGGTTCGAATGGTGACTTTGCATCAGGGATGATCACCGGTTGCAGACAGCAGCAAGTTGTACTTGTACGGTTAATGCCGGAAGGGAGAAGTGAAGTAAGGCGAAACATTGACCGTGTGTTTGAGCGGAAACCTGGTAATTTGATAATATCAAGCAAAGTGTGTTCGTGCTTGCCTCACATAAATAACACGCACACACCGACCTTCAGCGGCTCCTCTGCACTACCGAACCACTGCACAGTAACAAGCAATTACATGTTTAATTGTGTCCCTAAATAGATCCGAGTGCATGTTTTTCTGCTGCCAGAGCGCAATGAGGTGAAGAGAAAAGGGGAGGGACATAAGCATCACTCCAGCCACAGGAAGTGAGTCAGCGGCCTCCGAGCCAAGGTTTACGATCTAACAGGTTATGGTGACCACGCATGCCGCATTACAGACAGCAGAATTCAGTACTGACGTTAACTGTTCAACCATGATACTGTACATCCCGTTCCATTTATTTACAATGTAGTGCTTTAACACCGCCTCTGTCATGCTCATGCATGAGCCTTGTGCATCATATGTGAGCCACGTTGAACCCCAAGATCATCAAACACAAAATGAAAATCAGAAAGCTCTCAGCCTGCAGTATCAGCCACACAAGCTGGTTTTCTCTCACACCTGCCCGTGTAGTCTCTGTAATCCCCTTATATAATGCATTATGCAGCCTGTGAGTGAAACGCTCTACATATTCTCACAGGCTATTTTAGGACGCTGGAGAAAAAGCACTTTTTAGGGAATATTTTTAGGTAATTAAGAAAATGTATGCCAGGAGTTTGAATATCACACATAATTGATATAAATACTCTGTGCATTTGGCAACTTGTTCTGTCCTGTTGGCCTGCGTGTAGGTAGGAATTGGAACAGTTTTACAAGTTTTAGATTTTGGAATTGGGATATTTGGTGGATTTGTCACACATACCTGGCAACCTCCATGATCACGTTAAGCTAGAAAATAAGTTTTACCATCAAAAATGTCCAGCACTGTAATAATTCACTGTCACAACACAAGCTTTATATCACTTATTTTGGCTAAGCTAGCTGCATGCGCTGGACGTGCCCATAGGACAGGGTTTTTTATTTATTTATTTATTTTTTCACTCCCACTGCCACTTTTTCTGAAAAAAAAACAAAAAACTTGAGCAATCCTGCCCATTCTTACAACCAGTTACCCTAATGCCACCTGTTCCTGCAGAATGTTCTTCGTATTTTTCCCACAACACTTGATTAATGATAACTGCAAATGCGTTGTGCTCACACCAGGCCAAGTCCAGTAGGTTCAAGTCAAACCGGGACTTGTGATGAAATTAACAAAGTGAATGGAGGCGTAAAAACCAATGATGTTTACAGAAGACTTTAAACATAGCATAGTGATGAGACCCTAAGCTGAAGTAAAACATCCAAATGGTTAAAAAGTTTTAAAGAAGGCCGTACGCCCGTTAATGAGTAAAGCTGAAGTCGAGAACAAGCGAGTGGAGCACCAGATCTGCATCTTTCTGTGGAAACTACACACGATACAACTTGCACATTACAGGACCTTGGCTGGGAGTTACTGTGATGTTGACCTCTATCCAAGCCATTTCCATGTTTGGGCCATTACAGGAGTTCCTGAGAGGCCAGCGTTTCAGACGTGAAGCAGGCAGTCTGATCACGGCTCTGGTGTACTGAGAAAAAAACATTCTACCTTGATGGCCTCATGGTATCCAAGCACTGGTGAAACACTGGGATAAATGCATTAATGTAGAGGTTCATATAGAGAAATATATATATAAAAGTCCCGGTTTGACTTGAACACATCTTGTATATTAGTGTATAGCACGAGGGTTAAAGCTCTACCAGATACTGAATAAGTGTGGCTTGCATTTCTTTTGGCACTAATAATAGGAGTTGGAGATTCTCGTCACGTGTACATGGACACACACACACCACACACACACGCACACCCAAACCCAATTATTGGATAGTGTGGGGTCGTGGAGTCCAACATTAATCTTCAATGCCTTTTACTCGCCTAATATACATGACACACACATATACACGCACAGACACGCGCGCACACACACACACACTTGGTGCATGTGGAGACAGTAAGGGCTGCTGTGTGTTTGCAGAAACATGCTTGGTTGGGGTTGTTGTACACCCTGCTGGCTGAAGATAAGAGGGATGTGTGGGTAGATATTGCTCTCTCTTTCTCTGTCTTCTCTCTATCTCTCAGCAGTTCTCTCTCTTCCATTTCCTTTCTCCTCACCGAGCATTTCAGTCCAGGTGTCATGTTTACCCACAGTGCTGTCTATGATTCATGTTTTCATTTTTTGAGTGGTATTTTATTGTAATTACTCAAAAAAAAAAAAAAAAAAAAGAGTTTTGTTTGTTGCCGGTTCCTAATTGGTTTTTAATCGTTTGAATTCGTAATTTAATTAGTGTAGGTGTTAGTGGCTAATTGGTTGTATGATATTTCATATTACACACAGGGTATTATTATGGTGGGCATTTCAGTATACCCCCGTCTGGTTCGCGTGGCAGCCAGTAGATAACATTCTGAGCCTGATCGCTTTCATTTGGTCGGATTGTGAAGGCGGCATTACTGTAACCTTTTTAATGAAGACATTTTAAACATGAAAGTTTCATGAAAGTGTCACAAACTTTTACATATGCTCTGATTTGTTCTGTAAAATATATTTAACTGTGTAGATGTTTTTTTTTTATTAACTGTTACATAGTCTTTAAAATTAACATAGCAAAAAAAAAAAAACACGTCAACTCAAAACTAAGAGAATAAATTTGGTCTGGTCATGACTTATTGTGTCTGGTCATGTCTCCTCTTGTCCTGTTTCTGATTGGTTATATCTTCTGGTCTGGTATTGGCTGGTCATGTCTGATTTGTTCATGTCTCGTCTGCGATTTGGTCTAGTCAAGACTGGTCTTGTCCGGTCTGATCTGGTCATGACTGATCGTGTCTGATACGTCTGGTCATTGCTGGTCTGATCATGTTCCCGATTGGTTACGTCACCTCTGGTCTGTTTATGTAATGGCTGGTCTGGTCTGGTGTGACGCCCTAGAGGGAAGCCAGACGGTGACTAGTCATGACACTCCAGGCACTGTTATGACAGAAGGAAAGAAAACGCAAGCACCCAGACAAATACAAGGTGTATGATGAAAAACAGTGTAAGTATCAGGACAACCAGGCGCACTGTCGTTCTGCAACGGGTTTGTGAAAACGTAATGCTACTCCATACAGAGGCATCCTACAGTATACAACCATGTGCTTCCAATTTTGTGGAAGTGGCTAGGAGGAAAAGCCCATATGGCTCTGTTGGTCAGATGTCGAAGACTTCTGGCCATATAGTGTCATTAGTCTTGCCAAGATTTCACTAATAAAACTGCAGTTGCAAGAAAAAAACAAGTACATCACAATGTAACTAACATTAGTACAGTATGACGGAAACAGTATTCTTGCATACCTTAGAGCTGTGAGTCACAGGTAGACTGTTGATTCGATCCGATTCAGTAGCACTGCGGAATCTATTGTCTAATTTATTGTTCTCAAACAGCTAGATTTCCTACAGGCTTTAAGGTATTAAAAACGATTTATGTCTTTAATAAACACTATAATGATGTGTAACTTGTAAGTGCTATTTATTTCATCTTCTGTGCCGTGTTTCAGTACAGTAGGTGGCACCAGCCATGCATGAACTTGAACGAAGAACTGATAATATTGCACTCAACACTCAACTATTTTTTACAAGTAGTTTGCAGAAGATGCAACGGTTTGTATTTTTAGCAAAAGCTGTGATTTAAAAATAATCTGTCCAATTTTAGGCCATTTAGCATTAGCAAGTTTACAATAATTAAGTGTAAATGGGTTTAATTCCTCAGCACTAGCACACATCACATCCACATAATAAATGTAAACAAATCCAAGCAAATCACAACAGTTACACACTCATGGTCCGCTGAATTGTACATTCAGTGTATGCGTGTCTGATGTGTGTTTGGTGAAACATCATATGCATGGCATCCAGGTGACTCCTGACCAACAACATACCCGATGTCCGAACACTCAGTCCACCATACGTGTATTCGTCAATTTCTATACACCTCTTGTTTGTCCCTCATTCTGATCGTTCCTTGAATTACAGTTGTGATGCTAAAGTCATATAAGCCACTAACTCAAACAGTTAAAGCTGTGGGATACTGATCGGAAGGTCAGGGTTCAGCACTGGCAAGTTGCCACTGTTGAGCCCTTGAGCAAGGCCCTTAACCCCATCTGCTCCAGGGGCGTCGTATCCTGGCTGACCCCCGTGCTCTGATTCCAGCTTCCTATCTGTGATGTACGAAAAAAATTTTTTTTATGTGTTTTAAGGTACATGTGACAAATAATTGAATTTTTTTTTACACTGTACATTGAGATGCTGGTATTAACCAGATCGTATTTTGTGTTGTGATGTAAATTTGAGTTTATTAGCAGGTGTGTTGTGTCTCGGGCGTGTCCTTTTTCATTGCTTCCCTGAGTTTCGCGGTGGGTCTAATCCCCGCTGGATCTTCTACACAGGCCGCCAGTGACTTAGTTATTTGGCGTGTTAGGCTTTTAGTTTTCACTACAGCCTTTATAAAATGAAACATGCCCACGGACAGGTTTCTCCTGGGTAGCTAGGATTTCCTCATTTCTCTCTGTCTCTTACCCGCCCGCTCCTCTACTCCGTCCCTCATCCTCTTGCCGTTTCTCTCCAGCTTTCAGTCTTCTCTCTCATCCTCCCCGCTCGTCTGTACGGCTCCTGTCCCTCGCTAATACATTACTGCAGTATGCGCTGATCAGAGAGGCGTGTTCACTGTTTTCAGCCGAGAAATGTCGACACAGCAGCTTCAACAGTAGCATTGTGTACTGGATGTGTTTAAGCTTTGTATGCTGCTGCTGCTTCTTCCAAGGCTTTTCTACAGGAAATGGACAGGGACCAGAGCCAGGGGCGAGACCGTACTGTCCAAATCTAATTAACCTTCAGAGGTCTTTATGCCAGTGCTGACCAGCATAAAACTGACCACTAATAGATAGAGCTCCACACCTCATCTTAGAAGAAGCCAGAAAGGTTTGGGCTGGATTCTAGCACTGAATAATATTCGTTCAAGTGTAAAATATAGTCTGGTGCAAAGTGGTGCATTGGTCTGGTCACTCCTGTAACGGGGATTTATCTCATTTTGGAAAAAAGATTTGACTACAGGATGTTGGCTTATGTACAGGAAAGTGAATCTCTATTATATATTCAGCTCCTGTGATTGATTTTACAGTTTGCGTCATGGTATTCAGTAAATAAACATGATGATTGCATCAAAATAATAGATTAATTACAGTGTTTCCCACACATGGAGTATACTTGCGTAGGCATATATATAGTATATAAAATGTGTGTGTGTGTATATATATATTTGTTTCAGACCTGTGGGAAACACTTTATTTTGTGTGTGTGTGTGTGTGTGTGTGTGTGTGTGTGTGTGTGTGTGTGTGTGTGTGTGTGTGTGTGTGTGTGTTATTGATTTATTTACGTGGGCTGTTCAGTAAGCGGATGTTCTTTTGTGGCCAAACCTCACTCTGTCACCCTTTCCGTGTCTCTCCTGATGATGATGGATGGTGACATGATTGACTAGGGTGGTAAACGGAAGCCCAACAGAAACAGCAGGACCACTGGACTGCATTTCCCCAGGCGGACTGAATGAGCAGATGGCCATCACAATGGATCCAGAAATCTTGGAGAGATAACAATAGGCCCTTTCTACTTGGTTCATTGATGTGTGTGTGTGTGTGTGTGTGTGGATGTTTAAGATGGAGAGAACAAGAATGTGTCAGTACGTGTGTAAGCGTGAGTGACAGTAAGAGATTGGCTGCTTGGCTTGTCCCTGACATGTGACTGCTGGTGTGTGTGATGACAATTAGATTTAGGTTGAGGTATCAAGGGCTGCTGCAAATGGTTGGCGTCTCACGAGTCTCGGCGACGTAAATTGGGGAAGGAGTCCGACTGTAAAGCGTGAAGGAACACACACACGTCACACATGAAGGATAACCAGGAGAGCACGCAGTGAGCAGGGTTCGTGCCCCTGTCAGCCGTAGGTATTTCACGCAGTAGGGTAAAGAAAGGGATGGCTGTAGATCATGTTCAGCCCCACGCATCTCTTTCTTGACATTACAAAGTCGAGCTTCATTATAGAAGGGATATCAATAATTAAACATTAATGATTACCCACTTAAAAGAATTAGCAATCAATAGTGTTGAAATGTTGTTTTGCATCATATTTCTCCGAAGCTTGTACACTACAAGAGGATGTACTCGCCATTCAGTTAGTTTTGTACATTAATTATTCAACTGAGAAAAGGGGTGCGTCTGGTTATCATTAATGCTTAATCGATTATTAATGAACATGTACAACTGTAGGTTAAGAATGATGTGTGCAGCCCTAGTTAATAGTTGCTTATGTTGCATGTTATTTCCACAGCAGTATTGTAGCCTCTGATGTTCTCAAGTTCTCCCATTGATGTTGTTTAGAACATCAAGAAATATCTCTTCCCGTGATACACTGCATGCAGGGGGCCATGAGGGACTGCACAGGGATGTGATGTAATCACACTCCCTCCTCATCAGCAGGAGCATACATTTTAGAGAGGTTCACATTACAGACATGTGCCATGAGTAATACACCAGTTAGCCAAGAGATGGACTCCACAAGCTCTCTTAAGGTGTGCTGTCATATCTGGCACCAAGCTGTTAGCAGCAGATCCTTTAAGTCCTGTATGTTGCAACACTCATGGATCATCCCACAGATGCTCAGTCAGATTGATATCTGGACAATTTGGAGGCGGTCATGTTCCTAGAGTAAATGAAGTGTATGATGATGCTGAAAGAGGCCACTGTCGTTAGGGAATACTTGGTCTGCAACATTTTTTTGGTCTGGTTCACATGTTAAAATAACATCCACATGAATAACAGGACCTCAGGTTCTCCGCAGAACACTTCACAGACCATCACACTGTCTTCCCTCAGATGCTTTCTTACCACAGTGCATCCTGGAGCCATCGATTTCCCAGTTAAGTGAGGTACACACACCCTGATGTGATGGGTACTGCACCCATCCCCAAATAAAGTGATCCATCAAACCAGAGCAACTTCTTCCAGTGTTCTGTGGCTCAGTTCTGATGTTCGTGTGTCCATTGTAGGAGCTTGCAGCACTGCACAGCAGTCAGTATGGGCACACTGACTAGTCTGTAGTAACGCAGCCCCATACACAGCAAGCTGCAATGTATTGTGGGTTCAGACACCTCGTTTCCATAGTTAGAAATAACCTTTTCACCACACTGTGCTACAGAAGCTCTTCTGGAACAAACAGGCCTGCCTTTGCTTCCCATACAGATTAGTGAGCCTTGGACGCCCATGTCACCAGTTGTCCTTCCTTGGACCACCTTTGGTAGGTACTATCCAGTGCCCCAGTAGAGGTGCTGTTTTGGAGATGCTCTAACTCAGCGTTTTAGCCATCACAGTGTGACCCTTGTTGAAATATGAGATCCATATGGTTGCTCATTTTTCCTTTTTCTAGGGCATCAACTTCGAGAAGTAACTGTTTACTTGCTAATGTATCCCACCCCTTGATACCTTGACATGTGTCAATATAAGGAGATGATCAATATTATTCACTCCACCTCCTCCAGTGCTTTTAATGTTATAGTTGATTGGTGTGTAAGATGTCCCACACCGGTTATGTTGCCTTCCATTCTTCCATAAGCTGCTTATAAAGTAGACCATTTCATTTTTTTTCCTTCTTTCGAGTGCTGTGCACAAGTAATGGTTGGTTTCTGAATTCATGATCTACTTCAAGAAGAGGTCTGCCAGCTGTGAACTGCTGACTACTACTGGTTCGGCTTTTCCTCATAGACTTCTTTCTGCCATTACATTATAAGGATATCACTGTTTCTATACTGTATTTGACAGCCGATGTGGAGGAGCTGTGTGGGAGGAAAGATCAAACCTTTGGAAACTACCAAGGTTACAGCAGTGCCTCAGAGCAAGTGATGTCTGTGTTGATCCACATCAGTCCTCCAGTCTGTCTAGGTTATTTCCAATCCAAGTACCTTGTCTCTCTAATCCTAATTCTGTCTCATCTGATCTGATCTGATTGTACATGTATAGTTGAATTCAGCTTATTCTGGTCAGGGCTGCATGAATAAGTCATTTGGGAAGTGAAAATTACAATAAAAAGCTGATGCAGAACATTTTCGCGCCAAAACCAACAATGTAAAGGTTGCACTGTTGTCATTTTAACACTATGTGGACACTCGATCAAGGTTAGCATTCTTACGTTTTCTTGTGTGTAGTGATTATATATTATATTTTATAGTGCTTATTTCTGTTATATTTGTCAGGTTAGGTATTCTTTTCTTTTTTTTTAAAAAAATGACGAGCATTACACCTCCTTTCATTTATACTTAGTGAGATTTTGTTCTGTCGTGCTAAAAATATGATACATGATTTTGAATTTGGATAAGCGGTCGACGATGTATGGATGGATGGTTTGAATGGAATTTGAATCTGTTTAAATACAAAAGAATAAAAGTTAAAAGAATTTAGAGGGGGGGACAAAAATTTATATATATATATAGTCTGTTGTTAACTGTCATTCTATTGTTTTAACAGTTAAATAGTTTCATAAAAAAATAATAATAATTAGCTGACCTTTTTGCAGCAATTTTTTTTTATTACCCATTTTACAAATTTTTTTGCAGCCTTTTTTATTGCATGTAAACCGTAAGTAGATTTTGAGCATGACGAATAGTCAATATGACCGCCCATGACAGTGAACAGTTTGCATGAAATGACTATAAACAAATGTTTCCTTATGCCTGACTACGTTTCTCTCAGTGTAGATGTTTTCAAGTCAAACTGGGACTTCTGATGGTGTAGAATTACAGAACACAGACGAAAAAACTCCCTTTATTCTCTACAGAATCCTCTGCTACACTGATGCTCTTTCCCAGAGTTCCACTAGTGCTTGGACACCTTCAAGGCAAAATCCTCGGCTCGATTGACATTCACAGACCTACAGCCTTCTTTTAAATATTTGCGCCATTCTGATGTTTTACCGTGAGTCTCATCTGTGTATGGTGCTTCTGTAAGTCTTCTGTCTTGGCTTCACTAGAAATCTCATCACAAGTCCTGGTTTGACTTGAAGAGCCCTGGTAATACGCTTCTACATCTTGAGTGCATACAGTATGCTTTGTTACGTCACTGCTTGTAAACTTCCTCATGGGAACCGGGAGGTAAATGCACATGGTCGGTTTTATTCTCATACAAAACGAAAGTGATTTTAGACTGTGCACATTTTTTTTGTCTATTCTTGTCTACGGCTTCCTTTAGTACATCATCTCCAATTTTAGCAATAGCCACGACCTTCAGGAGCTGACTCAAATGCTTTATAACCGCACAAGACATGACGTCCCCAGGAGAAGGATTTTCCCTCCGCTGTAATACAGCCTTAAATCTGGCTCATGAATTTCAGACATTCTCCACAAACGCATCTCTCTGGGCATCTCTTTCCATCCGTCTAGCAGACATTCTTCTTCAAATCTGTGAGTAGTGACCTTTAACCCCCCCCGATATATATTCTGCCGTACCGCGTGTTCCTCTCAAGCTGTGAGCCGGAGAGTGATGAATGTGGAGAGGAAAGCTGTCAGCGGGACCGCAGCTCTACGTCTGCTTCTCACCGGCATCGTGGCACTACGTAAACGAATTATTTATTCCTCGTTCAGAAACATGAGCTTCTGGACTGAAGTTTAATTAACGAGTACGCCAAGGATAGAGATTAAAGGCTTGAGACTTTTCTTTCTTTCAGTAAATATTTCACATAATATTTGCACTCCATATTTTTTTTTTCCTTCCTCCTTTTAAGATTGTGGTCACCCGTTAATTACAGTCTCCTCTTCAGCTCACTCACCTCCTCCTCTTGTTCTATGAAAAGCTCCTTTCGGCATGCATGAAGTGCTTAATCTCTGATCTCGTGTCTTGATTTGGCTCTTGCTACACAATGGCTGCAAATTATCCCGTGTAGCCGAATACACAATTAGCTCCCTCGGCTGCCGCATCGTCCCTTTCCGGGCCCCTTTGAAGGTTCCGATTAACGATGCAGTGCTTCAATGAACCTTTGTCCACTCCACAGGCTAATGGCGGCTAATGGCTGACCAGCCGCGCTCTAGCTGCGTCTCCCCTTTGACCTCAGCTCAGTGTCATTAAAATGAGCAGTGATGCTGCAGTTCTGCTCGTTTGCACAGACATCAGCTTAAAAATGCAAGGCGTAAGTCTCCAGGCTAGGAAAACATGTTCCTCAGTGAGGACAAAAGGAAGGTCATGTTGATCTGTGCATTCGCTTTGTAAACCAGAGGTCTCGTAGAGAACTGTGACTTTCTGTACTACAGCTGCCGCTACAGGAGAATGAGTTTATTATTAAATCGGTCACGCTACAGAGAGTTGTGCTCCCAGCATGAAATTCCTGGTTTATAATGTGTTTCTTTTTTTTGGGGGGGGGGGGCTCATTTCTGTTGGTTTATTAGCGTTTCAGATTTAGAGCTCATTAAAGCACCTTGCTCGGTAACCTCGGCTGCCTCTGAAGTGTCCTCGCATGCTGAGCCAATTCTCCACGGAGCTTTCGAGAAAAAGCCATGCTTGTGCCGCTCTGTGAGAGTGAGAGAGACGGGAGTCTTTGCAAAGTCTTGGGCTCTGTTCTAAATTTCTGGGTCATCTTCACGATCAGGCGTGGCGAGTGCAGAGTGCAGCAGAGATTGTGTAACACTTCTCCAAACCTGGCCAGTTTGATAGATTGCCACATGTGGGGGGAGAGAGAGAGAGAGAGAGAGAGGAAAGAGGCCAACCTGGAGTGCTTGCTTTATGTGGAAAATAGTAGAGATGAAACATTCAGGCCGCTAAACTGTAAGAAGAGAAGCGAAGCCTTGTATAGCAGATGCTCAAACCGTGAGCTTTAAAACAACTAAACCTCAAGCCATTCAACTAAGGGGGTACAATACGATTTGCAGAAGGCGCAGGCCCGTATGCGCGAAAGCAGTCGAGAAGACTTCTGGTGTCACGCCCAATGCCTGATTGTACTTTTTTAAATTATTATTTATTTAATTGAAATTCTCTGCAATAAGTGCTGCCTTTCTCTCTGGAGTTCACAGATCTTGCAGTGTGGCTCAGAACTAAATGATGTAATCACCAAGAAACGCCGCCTGCTCCTGCTCCTGCCCCGCGCCCAGGCAGTACTCTATATTCTAGTCCAGGGTGACGAGATCAGACAGCGATTTAGCAGTTTTGCACTACTTTATTTTTTCTATTTGTACAGAAGCGGACGTAAAGCTCACTGCCGTGCCATGATAAACAAATGCTGCTGGAAAAGCCATCAGTTTTTGTTTGGTATCTACAACAGCAGAACTTCAGAAAACTTCAGAACTTCAGAAATCTTCTGAAACAGACACAATTAGTGAAATTAATACACGAGTAAATTCTAATCTAGCAGGAATTAGCCGCGGTGTTTCAGTACTTTCAGGAGGGACTTTCTCTCTCCTGTACATGCTCACAGGGTTGCCAGTTGTACACATTTAAAGCCATTAATGATGAATAATACAGTGGTACCTCGGTATACAGTATGAATGCCTCTCCTTACCAATTTCCCCTTTTAAAATAGAATTTTTGCAAACAATATGCCTCAGAATACAAAAAATTTGAGCAAGAAGAAAACGGAGCCACTTTCAGTTTTGTTTCAAAAGCTGCCAGTGCCAAGAGTAATCATAAAATAAGGTTTAGTGAGGTTTAATGTCTGCTTATTTCATATTTTACTTCCTTTACATGTCTTTTCTAAATGCTGGAACGGATTATTTGCATTTACATTATTTCTATATTGAAAATGCGTTTCACAATACGAAATGTTCACCTTAAGAGCGCGACTCCTGAATGGATTAAATTCGTATGCTGAGGTACAACTGTAATTGATGAGAACCAGACACACATTTTTTAGGGTTTACTTAAATGACATAACCTAGTGTTCCCAGTTCCCAGTACACTGATTTGTTTGTGCTGATAACAGTATCAACACTGACAGCCAGATTTAAAAAAACAATATATATATATATATATATATATATATATATATATATATATATTTTTTTTTTTTTTTTTAAATATATATATTACTTAAAATGTGTAAAAATACGCATATGTGAAGATACTGGCGGCACCCGTTAAACACTCGCTAATGTAAGACAGTTAATGCCGTCCGGAGGCTGGTTTGTCGAAAGTGTTACTAGAAGAGTGATCAGTTTTGTGACGGAGCTCCATGTGAAAATAAAGATGGCAGAAGAAGAAGCGACTCAATCGAGTGTCCGCGAATGGAAGTGCAGAGAGGTTCTCCAGGCTTC
>JAAGKR010002551.1:21891-91590 GCA_011419295.1 Clarias macrocephalus | reverse complement strand
ACACACACACACACATACACACACACATACACACACACACACATACACACACACACACACATACACACACACACACACATACACACACACACATACACACACACACATACACACACACACACACACACACACACACTTACACACACACTTACACACACACTTACACACACACTTACACACACACTTACACACACACTTACACACACACTTACACACACACAATTTGGGAACGCCAATCAGCCTAACCTACATGTCTTTGGAACGTGGGAGGAACCCGGAGTACCCGGAGGAAACCCACCAAGCACAGGGAGAACATGTAAACTAGGGTCATGATACCGAGACGGGAATCGAGCCTGGCTGGGAATCGAACCCGGACCCTGGAGGTGCAAGGCCACAGTGCTCCAAAGTTCACTATTTTACAATATTTCTTCAATCTGGAATAATTTAGATTTCCAACTTTACTCTTTACATTGTTACGCTGATCTGATAAGATGTGCATTTATACGTTCAAAGATTTTAATCAGAATGTAATTTTCTAACGTGTAAATAATGTAAGTGGTTCAAACTGCTTTAATCTGTCACAACGTAATGAAAAGATTGCAAGTTTTCCTGCAACTCTGACATTAGGTTAAGGCTCGCATCCCTAACGCGTTATGATCGGTTACAACGATTCAATCGTCTCGTCTATGATTGGTTAGATGCTTTACTATGTTTGAAACGCGAGCCAGTGCAGAGACCCAGTGGGTGAAGTAAAGAAGTAACGACGGGTGAGAGAGACGCGTTTGTTCTCAGTGATCAGGAACAGAAGGTACATTTCCTTCCCAAAAACTTAATGTTACCACATGTGAGGCCGAACATGCACAGAAAGAGGATATTTATTCCAACAAGAGAGCAATGATCAGATTGAATGTTAACTTGGCAAATACATTCCTACTGAACAGCTGTTCAAAGGTTTACACCCCCTCTCATTCCGACTGAAGACTCTTCTGACTGCGGTCTTCATATAATGCATTTTTATTCCAATTGAGGTAAATATCACCCTTATTAGTGGAATATTACACACATCTACTAACAATAAGTCGCAACATTTACATTCTTCTTATATCACCAAAAACATTTGTCAGAAATGGCAAATTTCTTTCTTTTTAGTTTCATTTTTTTTTTACTTTTTATCCTGTTATCACTTGACTACAGCAGTCATTCCTACACCAGCCTCTCTTTTTTTCCTGGAAAGTGATCAAATAAAAAGCAGCTTGTGTTCGAGGAAAACTATTTAGCATAACCGCGTATGTCCTAAACACTATAGCAGAAAACTGACACTGGAGACTCCTTCCATTATGTTAAGTAAACATCTGCTGTGTAAAGAAAACTTCACCAAATTTACAATACGTTATTTTTTCAGATTATTCTTAGTTTCTCTAGATTAGCCTTACGACAGAAACCGTGACTTTCTGGCACCCGAGGCACACAGTGGTAACGAGCTCGCCCCATCATCCGGAGATCGTAAGCATGAATCCCGGGTGATGGTGTATCGTGGATGCAGGAGTGGTTTGAAAAAAAGACGCCGCTGGCTGGCGTCACATGTCGTGAGAGTCTTCACTCTCCCTGGTCGTTGGTAGTCGGCGTAGGTGTTTTGGAGAATAGGGGAGCGCACTAATGAGAAGGAATTATGACGAAAATTAGGGGAGAAAATCCTGAGAAACAATCAAACAAAAAGAACAACAAAAAAAGAAGGAATCACTTTCTGACAAGATTTCAAAAGCGCTGAAATAGTGAACACACGGAGTGGTTTCAAAGGATCATAAATAGAACAATGAAGTTACTGTACATCACTCTACACTTGTGTTTATGCTCATTTCTGTTCGTTTTTTTTTTGTTGTTGTTTGTTTGTTTTTTTTTAATATGGAATTAAATAATAATCGCGTTTTAACATGAACCCAAATGACCTCATTTCCTGCTCAGGCTCTACAGACGGTTTCAACACTGGCAGGCTTTTATAATCTCGACACTTCAGCATCGACTTTCAGACTGCGTTACAATAAAACCAGCCGTGAGTGATTAAAGGACTCGGAGATTGGGAATGACAGGATATATATTTACAAGCGGAGGTTGTGGTGGATGCGCATTACAGCCACGCAACTCTCTGCAATGTTTTGGAATTTTGGAGAATAAGAAAATAAATCAAACTGAATAAAGCGGCCTGATCCTCTAATGGTCTGGAGATGAACGCGGTCTCGGCCTGAAGAGCTCGGCTCTACACCGCGGACCTGGGCTTCAGTTAAATAACATCCACCTTTATCTTACTAGTGTTATTCTAGTGTAATGGATGTGTACTGATAACTCGTGTGTGTGTGCGCGTGTGTGTGTGTGTGTGTGTGTGTGTGTGTGTGTGTGTGTGTGTGTGTGTGTGTGTGTGTGCTGTTCATTTTACAGAGTTTGTCCACATACAAGTACTCCAACAAGACTTTTAGACCACACACACACACACACACACACACACACACACACACACACACACACACACACACACACACACACACACACACACAGACAGAGTTTGTTATAGCCCAGACTTGCACCCTCCTCCTATCACACATAAGATAACAGTGATTCTTCATGTATACAAATACATGTACAGAAAATGATAAACCCACACACACACACACACACACACACACACACACACACACACACACACACACACACAAACAGATGTACACACAGACATATACATAACTCATCATGCATAGACAAACACAGACACTCAAACACATACACTCCCCTAAAGGATTATTAGGAACACCTGTTCAATTTCTCATTAATGCAATTATCTAATCAACCAATCACATGGCAGTTGCGTCAATGCATTTAGGGGCGTGGTCCGGGTCAAGACAATCTCCTGAACTCCAAACTGAATGTCAGAATGGGAAAGAAAGGTGATTTAAGCAACTTTGAGCGTGGCATGGTTGTTGGTGCCAGACGGGCTGGTCTGAGTTTTTCACTGCTCAGTTACTGGAATTTTCACGCACAACCATTTCTAGGGTTTACAAAGACTGGTGTGAAACGGGAAAAACATCCAGTATGCGGCAGTCCTGTGGGCAAAAATGACTTGTTGGTGCTGGAGGTCAGAGGAGATGGGGCGACCGATTCAAGCTGATAGAAGAGCAACTTTGACTGAAATAACCACTCGTTACAACCGAGGTCTGCAGCAAAGCATCTGTGAAGCCACAACACGCACAACCTTGAGGCGGATGGGCTACAACAGCAGAAGACCCCACCGGGTACCACTCATCTCCTCTACAAATAGGAAAAAGAGGCTACAATTTGCATGAGCTCACCAGAATTGGACAGTTGAAGACTGGAAAAATTTTGCCTGGTCTGAAGAGTCTCGATTTCTGTTGAGACATTCAAATGGTGGAGTCAGAATTTGGCTTAAACAGAATGAGAACATGGATCCATCATGCCTTGTTCCCACTGTGCAGGCTGCTGGTGGTGGTGGTGTAGTGGTGGGGGATCTTTTCTTGGCACACTTTAGGCCCCTTAGTGCCAATTGGGGATCGTTTAAATGCCACGGCCTACCTGAGCATCGTTTCTGACCATGTCCATCCCTTTATGACCACTATGTCCCCATCCTCGAATCATTTCAAATTAGTTTCTTGAACATGACAATGAGGTCACTGTACTAAAATGGCCCCCACAGTCACCAGATCTCAACCCAATACAGCATCTTTGGGATGTGGTGGAACGGGAGCTTCGTGCCCTGGATGTGCATCCCACAAATCTCCATCAACTGCGAGATGCTCTCCTATCAATATGGGCCAACGTTTCTAAAGAATGCTTTCAGCACCTTGTTGAATCAATGCCACGTAGAATTAAGGCAGTTCTGAAAGTGAAAGGGGGTCAAACACCGTATTAGTATGATGTTCCTAATAATCCTTTAGGTCAGTGTACACACACCTCATCACACATACATAAACAGACACACATTCAGATGTAGACAGACACACAAACAGACAGACAGACAGTTACACACACACACACACACACACACACACACACACACACACACACACACACACACACACACACAGATGTACACACAGACATATACATAACTCATCATGCATAGACAAACACAGACACTCAAACACATACACTCCCCTAAAGGATTATTAGGAACACCTGTTCAATTTCTCATTAATGCAATTATCTAATCAACCAATCACATGGCAGCTGGTTCAATGCATTCTGGGGTGTGGTCCGGGTCAAGACAATCTCCTGAACTCCAAACTGAATGTCAGAATGGGAAAGAAAGGTGATTTAAGCAATTCTGAGCGTGACATGGTTGTTGGTGCCAGACGGGCTGGTCTGAGTTTTTCACAATCTGCTCAGTCACTGGGATTTTCACGCACAACCATTTCTAGGGTTTACAAAGACTGGTGTGAAAAGGGAAAAACATCCAGTATGCGGAAGTCCTGTGGGCGAAAATGCCTTGTTGAAGCTAGAGGTCAGAGGAGACTGGGTGACTGATTCAAGCTGATAGAAGAGCAACTTTGTTACCACTCTGCAGGCTGGTGGTGGTAGTGTGATGGTGTGAGGGATCTTTTCTTGGCCGCTTTAGGCCCCATAGTGCCAATTGGGCATCGTTTAAATGCCACGTCCTACCTGAGCATTGTTTCTGACCGTGTCCATCCCTTTATGACCACCACGTACCAGATCTCAACCCAATACAGCATCTTTGGGATGTGGTGGAACGGGAGCTTCGTGCCCTGGATGTGCATCCCACAAATCTCCATCAACTGCGAGATGCTCTCCTATCAATATGGGCCAACGTTTCTAAAGAATGCTTTCAGCACCTTGTTGAATCAATGCCACGTAGAATTAAGGCAGTTCTGAAGGCGAAAGAGGGTCAAACACCGTATTAGTATGATGTTCCTAATAATCCTTTAGGTCAGTGTACACACACCTCATCACACATACATAAACAGACACACATTCAGATGTAGACAGACACACAGACAGACAGACAGACAGACAGATAGTTACACACACACACACACACACACACACCTCATCATATAAAGACAGAGAGACAAATGCAGAATTACACACAGTTCATTACACATAGGCAAACCTAGACACAGACAAACAGACAGACACCTCATTATACAAAGAATCACAGACAGACAGACACAAAGACAAAACACCTCAGTTTCCTCTGAAGTGGTGTGTGTGTATGTGTGTGTATGTGTGTGTGTGTGTGTGTGTGTGTGTGTGTGTGTGTGTGTGTGTGTGTGTGTGTGTGTGTGTGTCTACGCAAACATGATTAATGAGTGACACACATCTGAAGAATGCTCATTGTAGTCTCAATAATTAAGAAGGAAAAGTGCAGAAGAAAAGCAAGCAGTGTAAAGAACGTCAGGAAGAAACGAAGAAGAAGAAGAAGAAGAAGAAGAAGAAGAAGAAGAAGAAGAGAGCTGCACAGAGCCAGTGGCGGTGATGAATAATAAAATGTTTTTCCTCTTCCTCGGCTGCAGCTCCCAGAGGAAGCCGTTCCTCAGCAATGCTCACGAAATGGCAAATTATCTCCCGCGTTAACGCCGCTCCTGCTCCCTGATCTCCTCCGCCTCCGCCTCGTCTGAAGAGCGGCTCGCGGTACTCGTTCCTGTGCTGCACCCATACCCGAGCCTGGGGCTGGACCCTCTACTCTCATTTCATACACGTTTGTTCTACTTCAGCTTTAGTTTGTAATGAAGAGAATCGCTGTTTAAATGATTTCTCTGTAAATAAGACGATGATCAAATGAAGACCTTATTCAATCCTTATTTTCTTTCCTGAAACTTTCAACAACAACAACAAAAAAGGGATCCTAATCTGTACCGTGCCTTTTTTTCTTTCCTGTTGTTTCCTTTTGTAGCTTCGGGAAATATCATTCAGCTGGTAACGTGCACTCGGTGTACCTTTAAAAATGATTCACAATAGAATTAAAAGACTAAAGTTACAAACGTACTGTAGATGCATTATTACAGGTAAAGGATAAACCGATAGTGTACTCTTAAATGCATCACTTTAACACAAAGCAGGGTACAGTTTAGCAGCCTTTACTCCCACACTGTCTGGATGAACTCAGTGACACCAACATTCTCTTCTGTTATTCATGTGCAGGGGCACGGGCAGGGGTAACTCACTGGGTAAGACTACGATTTAGACCCCACGACCGATAAGTTACCACTGTTGGGCCCTTGAGCGAGGCCCTTAACCCTCAACTGCTCAGATGTGTTATGGGGTAAAAAATTAAGTCTCTCTGGATAAGGGCATCTGCTAAATGTAAAGTGAAGAAAATCTCGGTGTTTACGGGGGCAAGTTGCCTATTCCGTTATGAATCGCGGTTCTTCCGTGCGGATTCACACTGACTCCAAAATCGACCTGATCAGCCCGTGATTGACTGGTTTTTATTTTGACTGGGCGTGACCGGCGATCGGCTGATCCGCCCCAGATATAAACCATTCCGTACCGAGCGCGGTTGCGTCCCAGTGGCGCAACAGAAACGCATTTCTATGGCGTTAGATTATCAAAAGCGTTCGATTGTTAAAAGCCTCCGGTCTGCCTTTTTCTCCAAACTCTGAACTAATTAGTCTGAGAACTCACTCATTAAACACGCTTACACCGGTCTCAAAACACCACGAGTGCTAATTAGTCGAAAATTATGTGTGTGAGAAGCCCTGCGTGCTCACAGTCGCTCAACACGCGCACTCAGTCTCGAGTTTCGTTTCGAGACTTTGGAGGCACGTGAGAAGATAAAACATCGCTGTTTCTTTATGATCCTACAGGTGGCGCACTCTGGACTGTTTTCAAGTTAAAATGTTAAACACCTGAGTTTGAAGTTTAAATGCTGCACTTGGGTTTTAAGTGAGAAAACTAACATTACTCATTAAACTTTTTTTAAAGGTTTAAAATTGTAACAATCTGGAAAAAAAATTATATAGAATTATAGGGATATTTCTAAAATCGTGAAACTTATAGAAATTTTTATAAATTTGAATCAAACTGGTACAGAGGTATTGTGACACCAATATCGTATCGGGAGATGACTGGTGATTCACATCCCTACTAACTTACGCAACTGGATCAACAGAAATATGAACAGTTTGACACCAAAATGAGATAAATCCATTCGGGCTGCTTGGGGGGGGAAAATCTTTTTAAAAAACCATTACAAAGATTAGAATCTGTGAGAAAATATTTTATGCATTGTTTCTTTGAGTAACAAGCATAAATACATCAAAATAGTTTGGGTTATATCTGTGTGGTTTTTAGATGAAGCTGCTAAAATCCTTTCATTGTGTTTAATTGTGTTTAATTGTGTTTAATTGTGTTTAATTGTGTATTCCTACTGAGTCATGGCAGCAGTTTGGAACAAGGAAAAAAATTGTTGGGTTTTGTTGCAACACAAAAGCTTTTTAATTACATTTGTTGAAGATCGTTAGAAGCTTTATAAACGATATAAATCTTTAGTTTACAGCCTCATCAGCCTTTTTCCTCTACCAGTTTCAGTTTTACTTCAATTTTTAAAGACGACACTATACGCCTGCGCTCCAATAACGGTATTATAGAGCTCAGAAACCCTGAGTGGAGAACGGGGGATAACACACGAATACCAATACCAAACCCAGTACACATACTGTACACCATACCCAGTATACCCAGTATACCCAGTATACCAAACGCAAAATCTGACCAAACAGCACGTCTTTCTCACGTCTCTTGTGCACAAATAACTTTTGAAGTGCATCATGGCTCCCAAATACTGTAAAATCACTGTATATTCTTAAAGAGGAACATGATTTTCAACAAAGTGTTTTGCTATAGATAACCATATGTGCTTGGGGACAATACTTTCACTGAAAAATTGAAAAAGTCCAAATATGGTTTTTATCTCATTTTGCTGTCAAACTGCTCTTTTTTTTTTTTTACCAATCAGCTTTACGATTCACGCAGTAAGGTGCTTAAAGGAAAGTTTGGGGTGTTTCATTGCTGCCTTCAATCAAAATCGAGGTGCATGTAGGTTTATTACCACAGGTTTTGGTTGTTGGAAATTTTCCTTCTCCTCGCACTGACCGTGAAGCTTCTTCAGTCCCGCTGAGCTAAATCAAGGTAGTATTTTTCAAATTTATAGCCAGTTCCTGTCAGCCATACAGCTCAATGTCCTCGCCTTCCTGGTCCTCGCCTTCCTCTACGGCTGGTGTGCAGAGCAGAAAAACCGACAGCAACCAAGACCTATGGCAACGTACTTACTGTATACTGTATACGCATCTCAATTTTGATTGTAAGACAGACTTGAAAAAACACAAACTAGTTCTTTAAGCGCCAAAGGTGTATCTTAAATCACTCCTAATGTACATTTTATTAATATTCCCAGGTGAAGGATATAGTAAACTAAAATCAATAAATACATAATTAATTAAAAGATGTACTGTACAGTTAAAGGGCAACATTGCTAGCAAGTCAAACTAATACGCAGAATTTGACCCAAAAACGTACTGTAGCACCACGGCTCCTAAAAATGTAACACACATTCATTAATTAGCTGACACAAACACAGGACTTTTATCTCATCTCGTTATTCCTGTCCGATGTTGATAACGACCTGTCTGAATAATAGGGGGGCTCCGATTGCTCTGTCGTCGATCGGCCGATAATAGCTTTGGGAAGTTTGATCGACAGTCTCTATAATGGCCGATATAGAAAAGCCGATCAGATCAGACAATTTTTTTTTTTTTTTTTTTGCGCGCTGCTAAAATGGCTTCACCAGTCTGGCAATTCAACGTGTTATGTGAAAAAGACAATACATTAGCAATCTGCAACCTGTGTAACAAGACAGTTCCACGAGGCGGGAAACACCCAAAGCATTTCAACACCACGAACTTCATCAGACATTTGAGAGAGCGGAAGAGCTCAGCAACTCGCGCGCCGCTGTTCTATCAGTTTTCCCTACTTGTCAGAAATTCCTACCGGTAGAGAAAAAACTGATCGTTATACCGGTCTGTCCTACATTATCCAAATGGACATAAGACTGCAAATGCTCCGTTTTAAGATGGGCAGCAGATTCTGACACATGACGGTACTTCATCAGAATGTAATTCACATAGTTTTTAAATGGGTACAAACGATAAAAAAAATTAAAAAAAAGAATCACTCCAACTCTTCAATTCACAGGTCAACTGTTATATGTACGCATGTGAATCTAATAAAATTTCAATTCAATGCACAAAACTATGAAATACCTCAGTAAATTCACACGTATGAATTTAAGCGCGACGCCTTTTTACTGCGCATGCGCAGAAAGTCTGGGAAGGAAATAATGATGAGTAGGATGAATTGATAGAACACCTGCCACTCACTCAGCTGCCGGTATAATACCCCAATCTCACATAAGCGGTTTCGCTCGGTGGCCGAAAGTTCATCATGATTCACCGCGAGTTTTGGCTCTGTGATTAAAGATGTTTATCAAACGTAAAATTTAAAAAAATTAAAATAAAAAATTTAAAAAAAAGTTTTTAAACATGAAAAATTACACACGTTTAATTTTTTTGGCGGATACTTGCGGACTTTGCAGAACCTCCGGTGTTATGCGCTAAAATGCCCCCCTGCCACAGATTCCCCCCCCCCCCATATAATCAACATAAATTTATAGGTTTATACATAAAAAATTAGACCAAACGAATTTGATTATAAAATAAGAAATCTAAAAAAAATTTAAAAATTTTCCTAATTTTTTTTTTCATTATACAGGATGGATTTTTTTATATATTAAAAAATATTTCATGCAAGTCTTCATAACAAATATTTATTTAGTGCGAACATTATACATGACATTATAAATTTACATGACAAATCCCTGCAAAATAAATGTGTATTATATGAGAATTTGTATTAATGGTCTTGACACCTGTGACGGGCCTGGGGTAAATTATAATAGTGATGTGATATATTTGATAATAAACCTATGAATTTCTGTTCTGATATAATAATAACACCGGCGACTCACATCCTACTTGTCTGTTATTTTATCTACAGGAAAGTTGTTAAGCTCTAAGCTGTTCCCAATTACTAACCAAACTCAGGCTTCTATGTTTTAAGTTGGCGTGTTGCACATGTTGCTGGCCAATAAATACAGTTGATTTACACTGTTGTTAAATATAGTTTAATAAATAATGCCACATGATAAGGCTACAAGGAGACGCTTTAATCAGTGATCGGTATCGGTACTGATATAGCTTCTAGTGATTGGAGATCGGTGATCGGCCCCAAAAGTCCTGATCGGCGCAGCCCAACTGCATAATATTGTTTAGTGATCATCATCAGCATACGGACTTGCAGAGGAAATTGAAATTTCTCTGCATTTATAACTGACGGCAAAATAGAACATCTAACAAATCAATTAACTGGTTAAGCAGAAGAAAGAAAAAAGTTCATTTCATGAAATAAAAGGGATGTGGTACAGCCTGCGGGTGATAAGATATTAAATGTCAACACGCATAAAACGACACCACCACCGCCGCTCTGATGATGTTCTGTCACATTGGATTCTCGCCACAATCTTGTTTCCACTGTGATTGGAATCGGGTTCTTTTTGTTTGTGTTTTTTCGGGTGTGTGCTAAGCAACATTATGAAACCGCAAGGAAGAAGCTGGGTGTGACCGATACTTAATAACATGGACCCAACCCAACAGCCCACAGTCCCACCTTTCATCATTATTCTTCTTTTTTTATTGGCTGACAATTCCGAGGTTTTTGAAATCCCAGGTCAAAGGTCTTCATATTATTTCTTCTTCAGTTTATTCTATTCCTTTAAACCAAGTAGATCAAATCAAAGTAATTGGAACAGATGTTACTATATACTGTTACATGCTGCAAAGTGCCTAAAGATACAGCTGAAAAATGGGTTGTTTATATACAGTAACGACCTCATTTCCCCTCTCGTCTGTTCCAACCACTCAGCATCAGCAGTGTACTGACCACCGTCCTGATCATCTCTCATCATCTGCACCTGTTTCTCACTGGTTCATGCCTCAAGTCGAGCAGCGGTCACAAATACCCATAGGACCATGTTACCATGCCAACACCGCAAGTGCGATTTTCCTGGCGTTTCCTACGGTCTTCTTCAGGAGGCCTTATAAGAATCCAGCGTTTGTACCTGCTCGTACGCAGCATGAAATCCACTCATGGTGGAGCAACAACAACAGACGATGTTCATGCATCATTTAGATTCAGAAGATATTTCCAGAAGCCAATATTCCTATAGTGCCTGTACAGTAGGTATGCTGCAAGAACACACCAAGTTGTTCATACGACTACCTTACGGCACTGTATGAACTGATATTCGTACGGCGTTCCTACAAATGCATCACGGCGATCATAAGGGCGTTTTTAAGCAGAAAGTAAGATGTTCGCCAGGCCGGCGGTACGACTTGATGTGCTTACAGGGTCCGTATAGTGTAATAGCTGCATGTGCGCCGTACAATTCCTCATTCTCCTTCCTGCTGTGAGTTGTCACGAGATATCAGCTCATCCCTTTGCCATTTCTGGATTGGTACATCTGGATATCATGCAGTCAGGGTTCTATGTTCTTTAATCTGCAATATTTGTGCAGATCATCATGTGATCTTTCATGCAGCAGCTACAACTGCTAGATCTTCTCCTTCTTCGTTCTGCAGTCTTCTCGCCATTATTGACATCTTGGAAATTTATTCTCTTCACCAGTTTTCTAGCGCCGGAGAGAGTGGATAGCCGCCACTTTATATACCACGACAGAATGTGCCAACAGACAGGAGATGTTCCTACTTGAGAGTGCCGTAAGTTGCACATACAGTATGGGTGCCGTACGACCACCTTAAGACAAAGATTTTCTTAAGTTCTACTTATGCAGGCTGTAGGAAGGTCCTAAGGCAACCTTAAGGCGAATGTAAGAACTCTACAGCCACCGTAAAATAGAAAAGTCTAGAAAACGTTTTTTCTCAAGAATGCTTTAAATTGTTCTTAAGAATGAAACAGCAGCCGTAATAACTTGCTATGATCCCCACCACGAATGTCAACGAACTGCAGAATTCAGATGAACGTGGAGATTCATACGAACCCGTCGTTCGTTGGAATATTTGTGACCGAGGGTTTAGATGTTTTCGAACGCGTGAATGATTTATCACTGTGTGGCTTAATAAACAATAAACACATTCCTCTGTACAGTGACTGAATTGAAATTGAGAGTGAAAAAAGATCTTCATTAAGCCTGGAGAACTATTCCTCAAGGGGGGGGGGGTCAAAACTTTTGCACAGTAACGTAAATCAATAAATCTAATGCTGTTGGCTTGAACACGTCTAACACTTACCCATCTGTGTCCTGGAAGTTGATGTTCAGTTTCTTTGTCGAGCTTAGTAACTCTGCACACACACACACACACACACACAAGAAAGAAAAAAAAAAGAAGAAGAAGAAGAAGAAGTCAGATCAGAATAATATAGAAACACAACACATACAACAAATCTATCACTCCTCATAAAAAATATTTAAAAAGCCCTTATGATTTATGATTGTTCCACTGCATGAAGGCACTTGTCTCACGTTTGCACCTCTCCAGGTTTCCGCCCAGATGACGTGGCAGGTGATTGATGTGTGTCCTTACCGCGCATTTAACATGCCAGATTTGGATTTTTTTTTTTTTTACGTTTAATTTGACGTTTAAAATTATTTTACACACGCAGCAGTGTATCTGGTTTGCACTCTGCTTTGTGTGTAAAATAATCCGGATTATAACATCTTCTATATGATTAAATCCTAAAGGAATGCTGGGGGGAAAAAAAAAAAAAAAAAAGAAGTATTTGAAACTCGATCATCGCGGTGTCATCGCGGGGATAAGCCGGCGCCTGCACGCAGCCGCGCTGCTGTACGCCGTCCAAACAATGCCGCCTCCGTGACCGTCAAGGTGTGTAACCAAATTAGGAGTGTTTTCCCTTCACGCCACGAGCTTCAGGACTCACACGGATGTCATTCCAGCATCCATTAAAGTGTGTTTCAACTCTAGAAACGATCAGCTATGAATAGCTCGCGCTCTAACCACACACAGACCGCTGAGACTGAAGGAAATCCAACTGCTCGGTTATATTTAGTGATAGTTTGGGTTTTTTGTTTTTTGCCTTTGGTGAGAAGAATGCCAAGGCGCTTTTCTTCTCTGTAATTTCCAATCCCAATGCTAATGTAGAAACCCTGTTATTTATGCAGTAAGGGCATAGTTTTGGTTTCGTGTCGCATTTATGGCGATCGCCTAGAATGTAGCGTATGCTGTTTTTGTCTAGTCGTCCATCCAAGGAAGGGGAAGAAAAAAAAAAAAAAAAAAAAGAATAATGTCTGGCATGCACATTTTTAGCTTCGGTAACCTTTAACTATAATAAAAGTGTTCACTTGTCTTGCAGATGAACTCGCTTTCAACCAGGATCAGCTGTTATTGGAAAATCAAAGTCAAGTCAAGTCATGTTGGCTTTTGTTGTCATTTCCAATAAAATGTGAAACAAAACAAGCTTCCTCCAGGACCAAAGTGTGCTACATACAACATTAATTTACAACAAAGAAAAAGTACATAAAGATAACATAAAGTGGGGATCAGGAGTAGCTCAGCGGTTAAGGCATTGAACTACTGATCAGAAGGTCCCGAGTTTAAACCTAAACACCACCAAGTAACCACTGTTGGGCCCCCGAGCACCGTTGGGCCCCCGAGCACCGTTGGGCCCCCGAGCACCGTTGGGCCCCAGAGCACCGTTGGGCCCTTAACCCTCAATGTAAAAAAAAAAAAAGATATAATAAAAAATGTAAGTCGCTCTGAATAAGGGCGTCTGCCAAGTGTTTAAATGTAAATGTAAGTACACTAACTGCACAAACTGTTTGCACGAACACACTTCGACAACGTAATGCCGCCCAGTACACAGAACTGACATGAGGAAGCGCAAATAAATTGTCCATGCGACGGTAAATCCAGTAAACATTTCCTGTTGTAGTTGGAGCAAAGAAAACGTTCTTGTGCGGATCAGAACGATAAATAGTTTCTCCTGTAGAATGTGAACATCTACAAAAACTGTTTTGTACAAACACACATATACAACGATCAGCCATTTTTTGGCGTTTTGGGTTCCCAAAGGTATGACCTTGTTGATCTGTAGACATATTTTGGATATTGTTGATTTTATACTGTATATTAATATGTATATAAATGTACTGTAATCTATATTAATAAAAAAATGTTTTGTCTGTACACTGGACAGAACTCGTTCTTTTAATGATATCTTTATCATATCATAAAACTGTCTGTCTGTCTGTCCGTCCGTCTGTCCGTCTGTCTGTCTAGCCAGATTACTGTACGTCACAGCATCACAAACCTGTCTAGACAGAATTTAATAAAACTTTTTCAGTACTTTTCCAAGTGTAGATTTCTGCTTGAAGTTTTACCTGCAACATGTTGAGTAAAAGCGATGTTATGAACAGTCATGTGCCGGATTTAATAATCTACTTTAAAATAAACTACTAATGCGCTAATTGCTCAATGTAAACAAACACCTGCAGCAATAGATATTAATCAGAAAAGCTGAACTGAATATTTTTTCACTGGGATTTGATCATATTTTCACTGCTGAAATAACAGCGCTGAAGTGGTACAAGTGAATTTTAACACGCTGGAATCTTTTTAAGACCAAAAAAAAAAATCTTTATCCGATCTACTTTTTCCATTTCTCATCTGTGATTCACTCTCCGATTACCGAACAGGGAGTGTATTTGGCTGATGACGAAAGAAGTACAACTTAGCGTAAGATAAACAAGGTGTAATATATACTCAACCTTACGCAATTTTATTTCTCTGTATTAATAACATACTTTCTGTACAGAGTTCTGCCGTACAGACAGACAGACAGACATGTACGTGGGCTTCAACCTGAAATAATAATAATAATAATAATAATAATATCACTGATTACATTAAAGCTCATCAGATTATGTTTAGCTTACATTTTTTTGACTATTTCTACAAACTCTTTTCCTGTCAATGACATGTACTTTTCTACGCTAATAGAAAATCAAACGAAGAAGAGGAGATTGTAGTATTTGTTCTTACAGGAAACACCACACCCTGTCATTGAATATTTTCCAACAAGAGCACACTTCTGTGATGTTTATTCTTTGCTCAGCATGGAATGTTTTGTAATGATACGGTCATTCATTTATTCAAACCGATAGATGGCACAAAGAAAAGGGGACGTGACTCGAACCGCCAACCCTTCACCCTGGAGGCTAACCGCTGAGCCACTCTGCTGCCATAGTGATAGCAAAACTACAATCACTGGAGATTATACATTAGTTATAAAGCAAACTTAAACTCCCAGAACAATCGATTGAAAAATTGTTTTTAGTGAATAACCTACTAAGAAAGGCGTTCAAATCAAACCAGGACTTCTAGTCTCATGAGCAGGAGAATGAAGGTGTAAAGCAATTAACAATAACGGAAGCGCAGTACAGTGAGGAGACGGTGTGTACAGTTCCTCAGACACATGCAACACCACTTGCATGTTACAGGAACTCAGCTGGGAGTTATCGCCACATCCCCTTACAGTCCTGACCTCGGAAAAGCGATTCAAGGAGTTCCTGGGAGGCCAGCGTTTCAGATATGAAGCAGGCAGACGGATCATACTGTGAAAACTTTCTACCTTGATGGTGTCCAGGCACTAATGAAACACTGGGATGAGTGCATTAGTGTAGCAGACAGGGTATAATATAGAGGAATAAAAGTAAAAAATCAAAAGTCCCGCTTTGACTTGAACGCCCATTTGGGCATTGATTTGACCTAGGAGACCACCTGTTCTAGGCTTTGTCAATGTAGCGGAGTTGAACCACATTCATACAGCAAAGTTACTCAAGCATGTTCCTTCAATAAGGAACCGCTGCAACGGGTCGTAACAAAAAGAAATGGCTGAACAGAGCGTGGAACGTGATCTAGGTCATAGAGTGAAAAGATGCTGAACAACAAGAGTGTGCTGAAACTCTCAGCGATTGAACACGGCGTGGAATTCCCCATGCTGCTGCGGAGATGTCGAGCAGTCATCATGAAAAGACTGTGCATCTCACACAGCGATTCCCAACTGTCTTATCTGTGAATGGGATGAGACCATGTGTGTGCGCGCGTGTGTGTGTGTGTCTTTCATCCTAGACGAACTGATGGATGTCCTCATAAAAGTCGCTATAAAACTTCTGCTATATGTAACGACTGATGGAGGTAGAAAGCAGATGAGCCGTGCGTCACTTTAATAAGCTCAGACTTGCTTCGAGTAATTAAGAGTTGAAACAGCGCGAGGTTAAAGACATAACCGCACACTTACTCACCAGTCAGTACACATACAGCCACCTGCCCCATCCTGTCTCCGCCGAGGCCTCACTCAGTCAAGCACTTACTCCGATCCATCGAACGCGCACACTTTTTCTCAAACACCCTTCTCCATCCTGCATTAGCCTCATCAAGGGCAGATCCGGCTTCTAACTTCCCTCTTCCTCTTCCTCGCGCACACTGAAGAAACACTGCGCCTCTTTAATCATTTCTTCCTTGCAAAATTCGGTGGGAGGAAAATCCCAAAGTGCAACAAATTCTTCCGCCCTACATTGTTCGGCGTTCCGCAGTGTCAGGAGGAAATCACAGCGCTGTGAGCCGTGCTCTGACCCGACTATTGTTTATTCCGGAATTTGCACCGTTGTGGGCTTTTAAACCGAAGATCGTTTACAAAAACTAGAGAGAACCGGATCAGACTGACGACTCAATCAGAGCTCGAACGTACAGGGTACGTCCATCAAGAAAAGTGGGAGCCAATATAACTGCTATCCAAAGGATCAAAGGGTGTCCGGAGTGATAAGCCGAGTTTAACGGCTCGGTAGATCTGAACGAGTAATCGGATTGGAAGAGAGGCATTCCACGAGTGGTGGTAATAGAGCGCAACAGCACTGGGACATTTAATTGCATGCGTCACTCCACATCGCAAATCGTTAATTACGCTAACAGCACGTAGGTCCGTACGGTCCGGAAATGGACTGGAAAGAGGAGAGAGCAGCTGCCTGCCAAAACCTACATTCAAACACAGTCACAGAAGCACTTTCAACAAGAAAACACATCTGAAGACGTGATGTCATCTTTAACACCACGCTGTCTCATCAGTAACGGCTCCTAAGCCGTCCCGAATTGAAATGGTCGAGACCGCTCGCGGAATGCCTCTCGTCCAATCAGATCACTCGTTCAGAACTAACCGTTGCATAACAGCTTTAGGCTTATCCTCTGGACTCCTTTTGATCCTTTGGCTAGCAGTTTATATTCTCTCCCTTATTCCTCTGATTGCGTTGTTAGTTTGAGAAGTTATTCCCTAGCATCTAGAGAGAAACTTAGCAAACTGACGATGTGCTCTTAGTGTGCACAGCCGAGGATTTGCATGAGGGAAAGATAAAATTTGCACACATGCAAAAGCACTCAGGAATGAAGCCCAGATATAACACTATGCCGCAGCAATACAGTTTTATTTTGCATTATGATGGTAAAAACTTTAGAGCTGTGCATTAAATCTGCCGTTCACATCCGGTTTGGTACAGATTCCTGATCGGCTGTGATCCGTTACAACACTACAGTGAAGCATGCTGGTGGATGCATCATATGACACGACACTTGGCCTTTCGGTTGCTTCTCTGACTAACACCTTTCTGACTGGGAAAGGCCACATTTTCACAGTCCAAACCCTAATAGATAACGCTGCTCCAGACTTGCTTCGATATCACCTCACTGGAGATCATGATGCTGTTTGTTTTGGTTACCATGACGCATGTCATTTTTTGTTACTTGATATAATATATTTAGGAAATCGAAGACACTGAATGTCTCCTTAGGTTCCTTGTATCCTCATTTTGACCTAAGGGTATGAAATCATCTGTATTTTAAATACAATCTACGTTCTTGATCACAGGCGCGCATCGAGTCCTTAACCGTGATGCCTATAAAGTATTTCCAGTCAAAACCATGTTAATCTCATCTCTAAATCACTCTCTCTGATGACATACTGCTGGAATGTAACCATGACAAAGAGTGTATGTTCATGTTAAACCTATACTTATGCAACAGTTGTGGGTGTGAGTCATAAACATGTAATAACGCTAATTTCATATTATTCACTCATGACCAAGTAACGCATGCACAGACCTGAGATTTTACCCAAGCGAGACAGATACGACCCACTAAATGTCCTGAAACCTGAAGAAAATGTAAAAAGACACCAGAACCGGTTGAAGGAAACAATTTCCTCTTCGGATTTTGGTGCTGCAAACCATTTATCTAAGCTGAAACTCTAATAAGAAGTAATCTTGAAAAATGGAAGTTTAACAAGAAACTTTAGATGAACAAAGCAGTATTATTTAATACGATATCAGAATAACAGATTAGACTGTGACAAATGTTCAGCAGTTACGACGATATGAAACTTAGAAATGCTATCTGCTAACATTTTAACATTTATTTAAAAAAAAAAAAAAAAAAAGACAACAAAAACTTAGCACTTCATTGTGAAATAAAAATTTAAAAAAAGATATCGTTTAGGGAATCTTTTTATGCTACATCCTTGAGGTTAGCAGACATCAATATGACTTCATTATACAGTGGAAAATAGTTTACATATATTTACATGTGATTAAAATGAGGTGAACAGAAAAAAAAATCCTAATGGAAAATGACCTAACTGTTACTAAAAATAAAACCTGAATTCAAACCAGCAATGCATACAGAGGAGCGCCCCGCCCAAAAAAAAAAAAAAAAAAAAAACAGAAAAAATAAATGTCTCTTTTCCGTCCACCAACGTCAGTGCAACTCCTGACACCTTCATATGAAACATCATAATAACACATTGCACATAATTCAATTTGAGTTTTAAACAGGGAAAGATAACAACACTATACCTACGAGCTTTGTCACCAAAAAATTTAAACCTGCTCATTCAGTACATGCAGGTCGTCAGCTGACTTCATTTTATCTCCACATAACGTTGCTGAGTCTCGACCTGAGCGACTGAAGCGACCCCAGATCGTAACCCTGTCTCCAGAGGCTTGTACAGTCGACACTATGCATGATGGGAGCATCGCTTCATGCGCTTCCCTCCGTACCCCGACACGCCCAGCACTCTGGATTCATCAGGTCACATGACGTTTTCCTTCTTTACTCCCTAACAAATTTATTAATCCCGAGTTCTCATCACATTGTGAGTGTATGCGAATGCTCTTACTTTTACTATTAAACATAACCGATTTGTACTCAGTTTCAGTAAATTCAAATCTACTCAGTTGTCTTCTTTGCTTGATTCGACTCCATAATGCGACCCTTCTGAAATGGCGATTTTTCTTTTTGCCAGTGTGTGTGTGTGTGTGTGTGTGTGTGTGTGTGAGAAAGAGAGAGAAAGAGAGAGAAAGAGAGAGATGCAAGAAGAATAACACCCATCTTCCACTCATCCTTTAAGTACACATAACATTACAAGATCTCCACTAGCAGATTCCCTCTCATCTCATATTACTCAGGATGGCACTATGTCTGGGATTTCAGAAAATAGAAAATAAAGTTTAGCAAGGCCACCTTTCCAACTGGTCATCCTCACTATCTGATATTACGGAGATTTCTAATTCAGTTCTAACTTTGATCTATTTTTATTTAGTTTTATATTAACAGACAATGTTGCGCATTAACATACTGCATTAATATACTACACCAGCAGCATCGTTCACTGCCCTCAGTCATTCATCAGTAAATGGTCAGCTGAGCCGAGCAGTTAATTGGTCTTGTATTCAGGTTTGTGCAACCCTAGGCTAAAAACTCTTCATTTATTGCTTCTTTATTATTCATTTATTCCGGGGCTGAAACGATTCCTCGAGTAACTCGATTACAGAAAAATGATCGAGGCAAAATCTTCTGCCTCGAAGCTTCTTTTAATTCATTTTAAAAGCTTGCGTTATGTTTTTGCGCAGTTATTTGTTTGGCGTGACGCAGCGCGCTTCTGGACGCAGGCCGCCAGTAAACACAGACGAAGATGAAGCGCTTACGTCACACACAAAGCGGACGAAGACGTAAACAGTTAGCGGTGTATTGATCCGAGGGAGCGTTCTGTTGCGGGCTGCAAAATGGAAGGGAGCGATAAAAATATATTAAAATTTATTTTAAAGTGCGTCTTAGTTTTTTTGATACTTAAAGTCATTTGAAATACCTTTGTTTTTGTTTTTGCATCTGAGAAAAGGCTTTAAAATAAGAATGTATGGCACTGTAATGCAATACTGTCTCTAGCCCTGTCTCATCCTGTCCCTAGCCCTGTCTCGTCTCGTCTCTGGCCCTGTCTCGTCTCGAGCCTGTGTCCCTGGTCCTGTCTCGTCTCTGGCCCTGTCTCGTCTCGTCTCGGGCCCTGTCTCGTCTCGAGCCTGTGTCCCTGGTCCTGTCTCGTCTCTGGCCCTGTCTCGTCTCGAGGCTGTGTCCCTGGTCCTGTCTCGTCTCTGGCCCTGTCTCGTCTCGTCTCGGGCCCTGTCTCGTCTCGAGCCTGTGTCCCTGGTCCTGTCTCGTCTCCGGCCCGGTCTCGTCTCGTCTCGAGCCTGTATCCCTGGTCTCGTCTCGTCTCTGGCCCTGTCTCGTCTCGTCTCTGGTCCTGTCTCGTCCCTTAGTTTCTGTAGTCATGTCTTGTCCCGTCACTAGTTCCCGTCTCTAGTCCCTTTGTGTCTTCAGTTAGTTCCAGCTCCATGTCTCCTTGTGTCAGCTCTCAGTCCCTTGGGGCAGCTTAAAGAGCCCCATGTATGCTTAAAGAGCCTTTGTATAGCTCTTAGCCCTAAGTTATAGTTTGAGTTTGTTGTTTTGGTTTCTTTGTTTGTTTATGGTCTTTATTGTTTTGTTTGTAAATAAAAAGACTTTCTGTTTATGAACCCCTCTGCTCTATTTGCCCACGGCAACAACATCCGCCAGATCTAGCCAGAGTAACACCAGCAGATCATGACATACTATTAATTCATCTCAGTCAGCTTTAAGCTATTCCTTGTATTGTGAATAATGACAATGTTTATTTTGGATAAAATGCTGTATGCATTTAAAAAATAAAAGTAGATTTTTCTAAAAAGAAAACCAATAAATCTTTGTTTCTCTTTTCTATTTTACATTGCTGTTTAATTAAGCACATTTTATCCGACTTAAATTTTTGGTAGAATTTTTCGATTACTAAAATATTCAATAGCTTCAGCCCTAATTTATTCCTTATTATTATTATTATAAGATTCACACCTCATGGCAATTTAAAGGCACCACCACCTACCTGCACGTATGTTGGATGTCGGAAGGAACCAGAGAACCTTGTGCACATGTGAAACCCCACATAGACTTTAGCTCGAGCACAGGATTTGAGTTGTGGCAGAATATGTGATATGAATATACTCTCACAATAGTCCATACAGCTACTTGGTTAAACAATCAACACCACAAACTGTTTTCCTGTTTATTTCTGCTTCATGGTTTGGATTTTTTTTTTCCTCCTCACTTCTCTTGAAATTCTTTCTATTTGAAGAGACCTTACAAAATGCTTCCACAAGTAAGTTACCAGGACAACAGTGTTTGCAGTTAACTCTGTATGGCACGGAGTGATGCATGTTCCAAGTGATGCATGCGCTACCTTACATAACGTGGTGCATGTGCCGCGACCTTGGACAGACGGACGGCAAATTCTGTGCAGCCTTTTGACCTCCTCGTCCCACTCATGCAGGCCTGATCACAGAGCCTGTTGTGCTGCGACAGAGCCTCCCTATAAATCTACATGCCATGCCCAGCAGGCAGTGGGCACTCCATCTACAGACGCCCGCCTGATCTTTACAAATTAGAGCAGAGGATGGAAAAGATGTGAAATGGCTGCTGTGGGCCTTTCTTTAAAAAAAAAAAAAAAGAAGAAGAAGAAGAAGAAGAAAAAAAGTTCAAGTTTCAACATGATCCAACATTCCAGACATTGCTCACCCACCCAGTGTCTCTCTTTCTTTATCTCCTTTACACACACACACACACACACACACACACACACACTTTAACACAAACAGTCTTTGTATCAATCAACAGTGGTCTTTTCTCCCGGATGGTCTGCTATATCGTATGTGGGCATCTTTGGGTGAAATGGACTGCAGTCAATTAACAAAGTTCTCTTGGTACAGAAACGTACACACAATGAACATGATGATGATGATGATGATGATGATGATGATGATGCAACTTAAACTTAATACCCAATTCCAGCCCCTTTTACTTTCTCCTGTAGGGGTGTTAAACACCCGAAACACTCTCCAGTATCTACAACACATGAAGATAAACAGCGTAAAAGGACAAAAAGGACAAGGTGAACTCAAGACGTGGAATTCAGCAGCCAACCATTTCAAACTGTGAATTAACCTCTTAAGAGCCGAGCTTTCATTTTGCTGGCGTTTTTAATTTTTCCTATATATTTTGATTAACAGGACCTAATACGTATAAAATCTAAGCGTTGTCTTTGAACATAAAAATTAAAACGACACTTTCTTGTTTTTCTACTAATTAGTGTATTGAGCTTTTGCTATCATTATAGCAACAACTAAAGTGTCTACAAATGAGGCCAACAGGTCTAAGACAGAAAGTAAAAGGTGCTGCAAACCCAAAAAGTAATGTCTTCATATGAGGACGCAGGAAGATAAGGACAGGTGTATTTTCTTTTTTTCCCCAGGTTATCTATTTATTTGCTTAGTTAGTCAGTCAGTCAGTCGGTTAGTTAACCAGTTATACCAGGGGTCGGCAACACGAGGCCCCGGAGCAGCATGTGGCTCGTTCATCGCTCTGCTGCAGCTCCGTCTGGCTATAATATAATAATGAGTAGTTCATTTAAACGTATTAGATTTTTAAATGTAATCCTAAATTTGAATATTACGGTAATCTTGTAACATAAGAAGAAAAAAAAAAGGTTGTCGCTCAAAAGAGTGCGACACCCGCCGGCACGCAACTTATTGAGGCGTCTTGTTTTTTTTTTGTTGTTTTTTTTTCCGATTAAAAATGTTTTTGTTGCATGCAGAAATAAAATTACATTTTCTCTGTAGCAGTTCATTCATTCCATAAATGGAACACACTATAGTTTTTATGCATCTCAGAGGTAAAAAAAAAAACCGATACATGCAGTGCCAGCGTTTTAGGTGTCAAAAGGGTTTTGTGGCTCTCGGTGTTTTCTTTCTGTAGGAAACGGCTCCAAATGGCTGTTCGGGTGCTTAAGGTTGCCAAATCCTAAGCTAGATAATTAGGAATTTCATCAGAAAATTTGACGGCTGGTCAGTTACTTAGTCATCCAGTCTGTCAACTAGTTAATTTTTAGTTACCTAGTCGAGTAGTCATTCTGTACAGCATACGTGTTCTGTTAACCGGAATGGGAACTCGGAACGGAAACTGGAGTGGAAATTGGAAGAGGAATTGCACTGAACTGGACTGGACGGGATTAACCTTGATTTGCAGTGATTCCCACACATAAATTACACTCGGGCCATCTGTGATCGATTAACTAGTAGTGGACAGTTTGCTCTCGTGCTATCAGAATAAACAGGTGAGCAGCAGTGTACAGTACCTGTAAAGTCAAATATGTGAAATGGTGACACTGAAGTCACTCTACAGGGAACAATTGTGACACGCTCCAAGTGTGACGTCACAGTATGCATTACCCACTAATGGAGCACAGGTACAGACTTAATATACAGGCACCATCTGTGACAAAAAGCCTGCATTCAAGTCAAGAGACCGCAGTCAGTAACATGTGAGACAGGGAAGCGCATCGGCTGCTGGGCATCTCAGGGACACTGATGCTATCATCATACCGCTCCGTACTTATACAAAGGACTGATCACTCATTATAACTTAAATCCGAGTTACTTGATATTTGATTTAATTACTATTCTGCTTTATACAAGAAAGAAACAGTAACTCATGTTATGCTATGATTGTTGGTTAAGTGGCTGCATGTTTTCACAAAAATTTTAATATGATTTAATATCTTGTGTATTACGTGTTTCCTAGAGGGTTAATTGAATACCATGTGCACAGCTTAGTTAAATAATTTGTTGTTGTATTTGTTTCAATTTTATTTAACTAACATTTGTTAGAAGTAGTGATTTAACTATTATTTATCAGAAATAGTGATGTACCCTTTTTCTGGCTTTCCATTTAAGGTTATCGACCTCTTGCTCACTCTCTCTCTCACTCATTTGGTTGAATCTACTTCGAACAATTGTTGTGTAACCTGAGAAGCACAAGAATTAAAAGTGACTCCAGAGTTGATCCTCATGTCCCCTGTCGTTGACTACGGCTTTTTTCGAGTTTGAAGCAGAAGTTGATGTGCGAATTCCCAGATAACTCGACAGAACCAAGACACACTCCATGCCTATGCAACCCACGTTTACATGATAATAAGTATATTTCAGACCGGTGCGAAACGCTGAACCGTCGCACGCTATTGAGAGCAGGGAGTGAGGATTAAAACGCCGCTCAACTTTTCAACATTTTAAACACAGCGACAGCTTTTGGGATCTTCCTCAAACATCTAAAAGGCAGCATGCTGGCAGCCCTGATGATCTAATCTCCCATTCTCTAACGTTTAACCAAAACCGCTGAGCTACTCTACAACATGAAAAACACTGAGGACCTGGTATGTCTTCCACGTCTGCAGGTCGGGATACAAAGTGAGGCAGAGTGTAATTCCTTATCCATACATAGCCAGCCGAGTGTCAGAGATGGCTCCCTGCCCGGAGCAGCAACTAAATCCACGAAGGGTGTTTGTGGCTGTGTGATTAAACCGTCCCAATAAATACTTGCGACTCGCTTCATCTCTCACACTTCCTACTTAAAAACAAGAATAGAAACCAAAGGAATATATACAAGTGAGCTTGATTCTGGTCCATACTGAGATTTAAAGGAAGAGATTATCGTTTTTACATCCTTCTATAGGTGAAACTCGTTCTTGTCCAAACCAGCCTTGGCTCAACGTGGCAAACAATACGTACGGTTTATCAGTTACCTTATAAGAAAAGCAAGAAATGTCCATTAACGTGCTGTTTTCATAGTTTGTTTACAGTCATGAAGGGAACGACTGTCTCGGTTCGGCTGTGCTGGATGATTACCCAGACCGTTGTACTCAAGGCCTTTATCTTCACAAGTTGACCTTTAGATCTTGTAGCTGGGTCAAAATCTTCACTTCCTTCACTTCCTTCCTTTGCCCATCGTTCACTTCCAACTTTCCTATACGTTTGTAAGAATTTGACAATAACAGTCCAAGAAAACGAATCAATACAAAAAGAAAAATACCATTTCTTAAACCTTTTGATTCTGATTATTACCTCTAAGAGGACACAGCACTGTGAAACACGAGCGGAGAAGAATCAGGCAGTTTGTTTAGAAAGACGAAGTCCGGAGTCCCTCTTATGAGAAAGAGAGGCTGGTGGGATGACGTTGTTCACCCTCGAGTCTTAACCGTGTTTTCGCACATGACATTATCTCCAGCAAAACAGGAAAAGGGTATTATTCTTTCCATAGTCCAAAACAATGGCTTCCTTAACCGAGCCATCTGGACCGTGATGTAAAGCATTCTTTAAACCATGGCTAAGGTTTTCCTTCGAGTAATGTATATTACGCCGCGACTGCATTAGAACGTATACATTAACACGGACAAAAAAAAAAAAAAAAACGACCCACTAAATGTACCGTTACGTCAGAACGCAGAATTTGTACAGTACCTGCAAGTCGACATGGATGCGATAAGTATGGATTTGAAAAGAAGCTGGAGTGTGTGGTAATTAGATGTACGTTAAATATCCATGTTCTCTCTATGGCTGACTCTGATATTAGAACAGACATCTGGCCTATTGTTCGTGTCAGCACATAAAAAGGTGCGCTGCTGCAGACGCCGAGCAATTAATCTTTTCATAAACTTGTTGTGAATTGTTGAACCTTCCCCACCCCCGTGTATTTCAGCACAGGATGGTGAGATGTTTGTTCTCCCAGGCCCAGATGGAGTATATGGAGCATAATGGCCACAGTGATGTATGAAGCTCACAGGCTATGTAAACACACTCGACTCCCCGTAAGCGAGCCTCTGACGTGGTATGGTCGCAGCAGGAAGTGGAGGGAATGAGCAGCACAGCGCTCGGATCGAAAGAAAGACAACGGTATGGAAAAGCCAGAAGTCAAACCAGGACTTTTGGTTGTGCAGAATAACAGAACATTTAGGCAGATTTCTGTAGATGATCCCCAGCTACACTAATGCACGTCTCCCAGCGTTTCACTAGCGCTTGGACACCATCAAGGTAGAAAGTTTCCTCACTAAGCTGGAGCCATGATTGGACTGCGTGCATCATATCTGAAACGCCGGCCTTCCAGGAACTCCTTTAATGGCCCAAATGGCTTGGAGTGAGGTCAGGACTGTACGGAGGATGTGGCTGTAACCCTCAGCCGAGTTCCTGTAATGTAAAGTGGTGTTGGTGAATGAGTACAGTTCCCACAGAAAAATGCAGCTCTTCTGCAAGTTGGTGACAAGTTATCCGTCGATTTTCAGGGCTCAGACGTTCTATTCATGTCCAGTGGGCTCCGAGCCACCTCGGCCAGATCGTCGTTCCCTGGCCTTCTTCAAAACATTTGCACCATTCAGATGTTTTACTGTAGATAAGAGTCTCACCACCGTCTTATATAAAAGGTCAATTGCTTTTATGCCTTCATTCATGAGGAAGTTCATCAAAAGTCCCAGTTTGACTTGAATGTCCCTCTTAGAAAGACAAAGATAAGCTGTGTCATGACATCAAGAAAAACTAAAGAGGACATAACAGAAAGCTCAAAACTTTAATTAACCCTCTTGTAAAGGGTTTTGCAGAAGTATTCACCCCCCCCTCCGCTGGGGGAAAATACTGGGCTTGTGGTCTGGGTTGTGACTGGTTAATTTTAACACACCAGAATCTAGCGGCGCTTTGGCAGTATGCCTAGTGTTGTGGTCTTGGTGAAAGCTGAACTTTTGCCCTAGTCCAAAGTCTCTTGCAGACTGTAATAATAGGTCCATCTTGAGCTCAGGCCTAAACATTTCTGCATTCCTTTCTTAGTATTAGTAGTGGTAATAGCATTCTTAGTATTCGTATAGTATACTTTTTTTTAATTAGGTGGCACAATGTCTTGGTGGAGTGTAGCACTGCTGCCACACACCTCCGAGGGTGGGGGTTTGAATCTCACCTCCAGTCTGTGTGTGTGGAGTTGATCTCCTTGTGCTTGGTGGGTTTCCTCTGGGTATGACATGACAGGGAAGACATGCGGCTGACTGGCATTTTGAAAATTGGGGTGGATGATCGGTTGTGGGTGTGTGTGTGTGCGCCCTGTGAGGGGTTGGCACCCCATCCATGGTGTACTCTGACTTGTGCCTTGAGATCCCTGGGAGAGACTCCAGGCTTCGTGACACCATACACAGGATAATCCAGTCCTCTGGGCAGAATAATTTCCTTGGACTTTATCCTCTAAATGTTTTGATATTTGCATACAGCCAGTCTTACACTAATCATATCGAGACGAGCCAATCATGGGCGGCTGCACTCTCACATGGACAGCGCCATCCTCCTGTCCCGTGTTATACGAGCTGCAATACAAAGAGACGTGGAAAAGGCGGGAATCTCGCAGGAAGCATGTGATTCCTGGTCGACTGCTGTCGCATCGTTATCAGTTGGATTGGTTCAATCGCTCGGTCTGGTATCCTGTAGAACTTTTTTTTTATTTTTATTTTTTTTTTTTTATTGGGATTTGTTTGAATAAAAGAAACTCCTGTAACCGTGTGAAGTTTTGAAGAAAATGTAAAAGTTTTTTTAAATACCTTAACAGTTTTATTGCACATTTTTCCATTTCAGAAATGACACAATGTATCTAAAAAGTTACTGTTAATGTAAACGTGTATTGCAAACTTGAATATTTTGGTGTGTAGATTCAAACCTTATAATCACGGCAAAGTCTCTTCCTATTTCACATCCCACGATTATGAAATGTGAGTTCAGAGTTCAGAGAAAGCGAACACTTATGCAAGACACTGTAGTCATAACCGCAATATATTCTATACCTGAGCGACGTGAATGATGTGAGCTTTAGACTGTATGTCCTGAAAGCTGGAGTACTTTCTCTTTTGTATTACACTGGAGTTTTTTTTTTTTTTTTTTTCCTGGCCTACTTATGTTTACCTGGTTACATAACAGACACAAAAGAAGAGTGTGTATAAATGTCATAAAGCCTCTATTCAGAGCATCATTTGCAATAACATGGGAGGAAAGCAAAGCTGAAAGGCTGGCGAGGATCAAAGCAACGGAGCAACAACGGAGAGCAACTTCGTGCAGATATTCGCCGCAGCGACGCTGCTTCTCCCACAGGACTCCAATCATACGCCAAATAACATGTTTCTATAATAACACCGCTGAGAAAAGAGCCACGGAGAAGGTTTACAGTACGCGGTTATCCAGAGCTAATTTCCCCTGTAAGGTGCTTCTCCGATGCTCGTGTTCTTATCTGTAAAGAGACAGCATGGATTGGAAATGGGGGCAACCGGGAAATGTATGCATGCAAACACGCGCTAAAGCTAAACGCAATGAATATTCAAACACAGGCTTTTAAACAGGGATGCAGTGACGTGTGAATCTGAGAGTGATGCTAATATTGTTCATTTCTTCAAAACTTGTAATATAAATATTTTTTTATATAACAGTAATCCACCAATATTATTCCCATGTTATTCTCCTTTGAAATTATTAACTGCTTTGGACCACAATCTAGCTGACTTTTCTTTATTTACTCATTTCTTTATGCATACTACCAGTCAAAAGTTTGGACACCCCTTCTAGTTCCATGCTCTTTCCTGATTTTTTAAACTCTTTCTACACTGTAAAACAACACTGAAGGCGTTTATCCAAAACACACAATAATCTCCTCTGAACAGTTGATATTGAGATGTTTATCTGCTACTTCTGCTCTGTAAAGCTTCATAACGCCTCTAATCTGAGGTGCTGGTTGAGGTTAATTGGTGATTTCTGAGGCTGGTGACTCTAAATGAACGTCCCGTCTGCAGCAGAGCTCAGTTTTGGTCTTGTTTTACTGGGAAGGTCTTCATGAGAGACAGTTTCATCCTGGAGCTCGATGGGTTTCGCAAACGCACTCGACACACAATACTGTTCTTACAGGAACTGTTCCAGAACAGCCGACCTTCATGTGTCGCTGTTGTTACTTAATTACTTAGTGCAATTTGTTAATTAACAGTTTTGACCACGTTGAAGACAATAATTAACTTAAGGAGAAGCACTGAATTAGAAGGCGTGTCCAACCTTGTGACTGGTGCTGTTCATCATTCTTTGAAGCAGGAAACATTGAAAGGCAAAATGGCTTTTTCAGAGCAACCGTAAAACATGTGGTTAGGCATCTACCATGTTGCTCAAATTGTCTCTTTTTATGAAAGCAGATCGTTCTTGGCTCTGAGATCCCAGACATCTGGCTTGCAAGGCGAGCCTAAATACACTATCTGGCCGAAAAAGATGTTGTCCTTTCAAAAGGTCACTGTCTAAGAACTGTCTAAAACATTATTAAAACCTGGAGAAATAGTGCTCAACTACCACGACTGGAGCATCTTTGAAAAAAAATTATATTATATATATATATATATATATATATATATATATATATATATATATATACACACACATACTTGTACACATACTGTACACAATGTCATGGGAACTCACAGGATTGGGACTAAACAGCTGTTTCAAGATTGGAATTTGGAGCAACTGCATAATGCATGTGGTTTGATGAGTCCAGATTGCCGTAGTCCAGAGGTAAGAAGGGAAGCACATGAAGCGATGCTCCCATCATGCATAGTGTCCACTGTCCAAGGCTCTGGAGGCGGTGTTATGTTCAGGGGTCGCTTCAGTCGCTCAGGTCTAGACTCAAATAAAACAAAGTGCAGCTGATAACCTGAATGACCTGAGGTTATCACATCTGTGGAGGTTTTCTTCCCTGATGTTGCAGACATATTCCAGAACTCAAACAGTGAAATGGTGCTTCTGGGAGCATGAGGAATCATTTTCACACATCGATCAACCAACACAAGATCTCAGTGTGTGTGATTTCTCCCAAGAGATAATGGAAAGGGTAAGTTGGTAATGGAGTGGTAGAGGCAATACTGAAACAGAGCCCTGAACTCGGGGGATTCCTTAGTGGCTTGTCTACCTGCTCTGAAAGCAATGGGGTTAGGATTCAAATCTGCAAACTCGAACACAGTTCCTACATCTGCATCGTTTAAACCAAACAAATCACTGACAGATTAGATTATTTTCTGTTTCTAAAAAAAGAGCATGCATGGAAGTGACCGAGTGATATCTATTCACAAAATGACATCTATATAAATAAAAGAAAGGGTTTGTATGTACATTAGTCAGAACTCGCGCTTTCAATGATGTCTTTACATTTCATTAGTTGGAGGACCTGAAACCAGGCTCAGGAAGATTTCTGCCTGTATATCTGTATGTTTGTCCAGCCGGATTTGTCATAGCATCACGTAAAAAAACTGACTCGGAAGAATTGAATGAAACTTTGCCAGTCCTTCTGTACATGCCTGAAGTTCATTCTGCGCCATAAATGAAATCTAAATGTAGAAAAAAAAGTAGAAGTTTCGTTCCAGGTTACCTCTCAGCAGCCATTGTTTTTTTTGTTTTTTTTTGGAACGAATATAGCGCTCTTGCCCTCAAAGTGGGCGTGGTCATATGTGTCACTCAACAGAGCCAGTTAACGCGATAATTAACCAGAAATACACAGAAACGACCTACGAATGGCCAAATCAAAAGGCCAAACCAAACACAAAGAAATAAAGATGAATGGACAGATCAATGTATGTTTATTCCTCCTGCAGGAAGTTTGTTAAAACCAGTTTGTCTCAAATGTTCCGAAATCGTGGGGCTAATTAAAGCAGTAATGTGAAGCGTCACGATGAGATAAAACCCGGGTCATTAAGGCAAACACATCCGCGCCAGTCCGAGGTGAGGGCGCGTAAAATACCTGAACTGATGGGGTTATGCATTTCTTTTCAAGAGAAAAGTGATGTGTTGAGTAAAAATGATGTTATGAAGAGTCATGTGTCGGATGTAATGATCTACTTTAAACAGGGAGCGAATTCGGCTGACCATGAAAGAAGTTCAACTTAACCGAAACAAGGTGCAAGATACTCAACCTACATTTTATTTCTTTGTATTAATAAGTTAGACAGAGAGTTCTTCAGGTTAGACCTCAACCTGAAACAATAATAATAATAATAATAATAATAATAATAATATCACTGATTACATTAAAGCTGATCAGATCATTTTTAGCTTTAACCTTGTAACTATTCCTAAAAACTCTTTTCTCATCAACGACGGGTACCAACACCAGTAGAAACTAAACATGACTTCTTTCCTTATTAAAATATTAGCAAACCCACATAAGCCCAAATAAAGCGAGCAGAAAAGTCATCAGCAGGATGTTACACTATACGGTCAAAAGTATACGGACACCCGACAATCCTAACACTGTGGTTCTTCCCATGAAGCTGAAGACATGCCGTGAATAAAGTGGACCTTAGCCGCACGAACCTGTTCCAGCATGCTGATGCACTTGTGTACACTGCAAGCTCCATATGGACAAGATGTGTTAAGGCTGGATTGAAGGAATTCAAGTGTCACTTCCGAGAGCCCTAACTGAACTCAACACCACAGAAAGTCTTAGGGATAAGCTTAGGATTGAATCTTCCTGCATCAGTCCCTGACCTTGCTTATGCTCTTGTAGCTAAAGGAACACGGATCTCCACAGTGACGCTCCCAAAGAGAAGAGTGGAGCGCGTTATAAAAGCAAAATAGTAAAGGACTTCCAACAAGCATGTACGAGTGTGATGGTTGGGGGGTTCAAATACTTTTGGCTATACCGTGTGGATCGTCATAGACAAAGTGTTAAAGTTAAAATTCATGCAGGTCCATCTAAAATATAATACAGATGTTCACTGAAGATCTTTGAACAGGTTCTCGACCACCTTGGAAGCGATTGCGCCTCATCGCGCCGCCTCTGAAAGACGCCTTCTTAATCGTCTGAACAGTTTCCCCGAAGGAATGTTTAACTTTAACACAAACTTTCATGCATCTTCCTCGTTCTACTCGCTCGGTCATTTTGAATGCGACAGCCACACACTACACGTGCTCCCTCACCACCATCTAGCGCCGGTACAGTCAAGTCGTCATTGTTCATGGCGCCGCATTCCAGTCCACTCGCCTTGGCTGCCGGGTTACAGTGATGTCATGCAAACCGGCCTCGTTATATTAGCAATGGCTGGACTCGTATATGATAATAATAAATAATGATCTAATTATCTAATTCGCCAAATCGGTCAGCACTAAATCTAATATTGCAATACCAACAATAATTATATAGTAATAGCAATAATTATATATTAATTTTTTCGTTTGCATTATAGGATCCTGTTCTGATACAGATTTTCACTCAAGGACCCACAGATTTATTCTTTTATTTTTTATTTTTTAAATCAGATTTTACCTCAGATGCTAAAGATACACTGAGGGGCTCAGGTACACTGCAAACCAAATTACATTCTAAAAAGCAAGGGAATAATGATAGGGAAATTACAGTGTGTGTGTGTACTGTCTTTCTACTGAAAGAAAGAAAGAAAGAAAGAAAGAAAGAAAGAAAGAAAGAAAGAAAGAAAGAAATGCCTGAGACAATTTCAGACTAGACAAGTCAAAGGAGAAATTATAAATTTGACTGATGATTGATTCTCATCTCATACACCCGTCTGTAGCCAAGATTCTCATCTTTGTACTCAAACTCTTCCAGAGAACCAGATTACAAAGTTAAAACTCCCAAACAATTCAAAGACGTCTTCAGAGGATATGCTGTTGGCATTTAATCATTATGTAATTAATGTTTTGTTGCATCTTTTGCAGAAATTTCACCTGGTCAGCATCCAAAGGGGAGTTGAAGTGTGTAACTGGCCGTCTAAACTAATTAGTAGAGGTCATCGAGCGTCAGCTGTTTTTTTTTTTTTCTTTCTTATTTGTCTTCCGAGGAGAAAGGATTTTTTTTTTAAACTGTGCCATTTATGCACAGTTTGGAGAACTTCCAGCAGGGGCAATAGACATAGACAGACAGGCAGACAGACAGATAAGACAGACAGACAGGCAGACAGACAGGCAGACAGACAGGCAGACAGACAGGCAGATAGACAGACAGACAGATAGACAGACAGACAGATAGATTTAGTCGCTATTCTTTTGTGTGGCAATTCGTGTATCAACCACCAGATTAATTTAAAAATCTTTTTTTTTTCATATTATTATTATTAATTTTAATTTATATTTGTTTGCATTTAAGGTGATAAAATGTTGCAACTCCTCTAAACTATTCACACACTAGCAGACGGCACAGCGTAAAAACTTTAATAAATTCTTTTTAAAAAATTATTCAATCAGGATATTTATAAAATCATGAGTTGCAATGCAAATCAAATCAACACCTAAGTATCATGATAATATCGTATCGGGTGATCCCTGGGGATTCCCGATCCTAGGGGGTAGTAGAGGAGCAATAAACATCACAACGTTTTCCAGTCGTCAAGCTTTATGCCTCTTAACACCCATATTTAGTGGTTTATGCTTTTTTTTTTTTTTTTTTTCTTCTTAAAGCTTATCTGCAGGACGTCCAACGTAATGAATCTGATCACCATCATCTGACGTGGATGAGAAATGCTCGAACTAATATCATAACCACAATTCTTGCTGTGGAAAATAAATAAAGACCAACATTATAAACGTGATTTATCACTTAACAGAAAAGCTGATGCAGTGAAGTGAAAATTTAAGATACCAGTTTTCTCTGAACAACTATTTCTTCATTATGGCTCTACATCTAAACTCAAAGGGATGAAAAAAAAAACCATAAACCCTAATTAAATAATACACAGTTTACACCTTTCCTTCAAGAACACACCTTTCGAGGTGCCAGTCACTTACTATTTCGGTTGGCCTTGGTCTTGGCAATGAGTTTATGAGCAGCGAGAAGATCTCCATTCTTCACAGCCAGCAGGAGGTCCTGCTCTTTCCCCATGGCTGCTATCCAACCCTGACGAGTTATAGTCTCACTTCAGACATGCGCGATCTCGTTTCTCCACAACACGCGGCATGTCTTTGCTTTCCAAGCATCACGTTAGCAGTTAATTCCTTAAACACGGGCAATTTATATCCTCGGGTCTTGTTCTCCAGACGTCCTAAACATCGTAAGCAAAATTCTCAGCTACATCCATCTTTTTTATCCACAGTAAGTACCGGGTTCTATCCTGAAACTTGCTGACGATTCTGCAAGAAAAACAAAAACACACAGAGTAAGGCATTAAAACTGTAATGATTGACTTTCCACATTTAAAACCTCTAATCGGAGTAAAGTAGCTCTCCCCAGGAGAAGGGCTCAATTTTTAGGACTGACATCAAGTCTACAATTTTGTCCTGTTCAAGTCCAAGCACACCTCCGAAAGGTAAGCGAGAGCCTAGTGGCCTTTCATTAGCAAGTTCAGGACAAAAAGAAAAGGCTGGTCTGGGTGGAGGTCCCTAAGGATGGGATCAATAACCTCGTCTTTAGAAAAAGTCACTTGATTGAGGGTTTGAAATAAGAACCAGGTCTAAGAGTCTCATGAGACTCGTCAGGGTTCAGGTATATGAGCACACTATTTCAGATTTGACTCTACTTATGTGTAGCTTTGATGGGAAAGCATTACATCTACGCTCTTTTCTTGGAGATCACATGACTGATTCATTACCGAGACAGGTCAATTTAGTTATGTTATGAGCATCACTTTGTGATCATGAGTTTTCATAAAACCGTGAAATTACAGAGTTTATATATTTCTATTTTTATTATATTAAAATTTTGTTTAACTGTATTCTCTAGTCTAGTTTTTATTATAGTAACAGCTTTCTATTCCATTTTATCTATTTTAGATCACAGACAGTTGTTTCAGCATTTCACTGCATATCATACTGTGTATGATTGGGTATGTGACAAAGTTTGAATTTTTTTTTTTTTTTTTTATAAAAAACTAAATTAATATATATTAAATATTATATTCAATAGCCGTGACATCATGGATATGCAATCGCATTTGAAAAGAACAAGAGATTAATTAATAAAAGACATCTGAAAACATAAAACAAAAAAGCATACAAACAAAAAAAATTATTACGTGAAAAGAAATTAACCATGAAAAGGATAAAAAATATATATATATATAAATAAATAAATAAATAAATAATCCTTGTGATATAAAACATTTCTGTGGAAAAACAAATGTGAAAAATACATTACGTATGTGGAAAAATCATGTGAAAATAAATGCATTGCGAGAGAAAAAAAACTCTTCAAAATAGTCTGTAAGAACATCACGTGTGAAAATGAAAAAGGTATGTGTGAAATAAGAAATAACAATACATAAATCTACATAAACAAAACAGAAATTCTGGTTGTGTGGTTGATGTTTGCACAGGTACTGTAGGTCCCTCATCACAGCCGCGTCTCAGGAGTTCCTCACTAAATGTACCTAACAGTCAGCGTCATCATCAACTTTTATATCATACTGTAAGGTAATAATATTTCTAAATTTGATTACCCGTACATGTACATCATTAAGTAGATGTTTGTGGGCAGAGCCGTGGGTAAACCTCTAGTAAGAAATAAATACATAAGTCATGTGAGAAAATCCCATGAAAAATAAATGAGAGAAAATAATGTAAATCACGTGAAAAGATATGTGAAATGATGCATTTGAAACTCTATGTTACAATGAAGACAATAAAACAGTGAACAGTAACATGAAAATAAAAGAAATAAATGAGAAAATCCCATGAGAAAATAACACGTGAAAAATATGAGAAAACTTAATGGAAATAAAAAAACAAAAAGACGTGAAAATAAACGGAAACGAGAAAAAATCACACATGTAAATACTCACTCATAGTTTATACCACTTTATCCTCTATACAAGGTCGCAGGGGTGCCAATACATCGCAAGGCTCGCACACACACACATACACACTTTGGGCAATTTTTTAAACACCAAACAGCCTAATCTGCATGTGTAGGTACCGTGGAGGAAACCCAACAAGAGACACAAACCTGAGGCGGGAATCGAACCCTCAACCCTGGAGGTGCGAGACCACAGTGCTAACCATTACGCCACCGTGCCACCACAAGTGCAAATCAATCAAATGAGAAACACAAACATAAACCTACATGAATAATGGGAAAAAGCTATAGTGGGCAAAAAAATAAATACATGATGTGAGAAAATCACGTGGAAATGAGAGGGAATCCCACGTGTACATACATGCATGTAAAAATAAATCAATACATAAATTATGTGAGAAACACAAAAACCCACATTAATAAACAATAAGGAGAAAATATAGTGGAATAAATAAATAAATAAATAAATAACATGAGAAAATCACGTGCAGGGGGAAACCGTAACTTACGCATGAGATTCAATTAATAAAAGAGAAAAACAATACGGGGGGGGGCGTTAATTCATCACGTGAGAAGATCACGTGTGAAAGTGGACGGGGATTAAAAAATATAAACACGTGGACAAATAAATAAACACAATCAACATGTCGAGGAAAATGTATCGAAAACAACACGCGTGTAAAACTTCACACGTGACGGTTAGACTGTGCCTTTGATCTAACAGTAACTTTGTAGCTTTTCCATTGAAACATCGGAATAAAACAATCAACCAATGACGTTAGAGGGCTGAAGGACACGAAAAAAACTTACTAGGTGTTTGTCCCAGGACAGATACAACCGCGTACGTGTCCGAGCGCACACACACACACACACACACACACACAAAAGGTGTTTACCGACCGTGAACTCACCGCGGGCCATGAAGTTAGAGCAGCATAACAACCGAATAGTAGAATAATACTAATACTACGGAAAGATGAATCCAGTCCCGGGATCTCGGTCTCGTCTTTCCTGCTACCGAACACGGAAGCGAACTCCGGTAGCGCGTGAACGTGTTTGACACTCCACCGGAACGCTCGCGCGAGACAGCGGAGGCGCGCGCGCTCGTGCCTGCTACTTTGCTCCGCCCACACACACACACACACACACAAAAGAAAAACCCTTAAAACACAACTCTGGCTGGAAGGAGCTCTTAAAGCTGCAAGCTGGAGACAACAGAAACTAAAGTTCAATAATAACCTGAAAAAAAGTTTTTTTTTATAAAAGTTTGTTTTTCATGTAAGAACAAACAGAAAGATTAGTTTGCACTATTCAGTTATATCATTCTTCCATGATCCTGATTTATTTACCCATGAATCATGGTCATGTGTTATGGTGTAGTGGTTAGCACTGATGCCTTGCACCTCCAGGGTCCGTGTTCTATTCCCGCCTCAAGTCTGTTTGCATGTTCCCCTCATGCTTGGTGGCTTCCCTTCATGTACTCCGGTTTCCTCCCACAGTCCAAAGACATGCAGATTAGGCTAATTGGTGCTCCTAAATTGCCCGTAGTGTGTTAATGCTGGTCGTACCACAGTCGTAAAAATGGATATAAATACAGCAGTCACCATTAGCCTCCCTAGCTGGATTACAGTATGGTCATGGTTCCACGTTATTTGGAACATCTGATGATTCATGCAAAGGTTTTATCAGTCATGATAAATGTGGCTAGTGTGTAATGCGTAAAATTTCACAAATCAACTAGGGCATTGGTGGCTCAGCACTAGGTTCCTCGGCTGTCATTCCGAAGGCCAGAGTTCAGTTCCCTGTATGAGATAACCGAGTACCCGAAGGAAACCCACCAAGCACAGGGAGAACATACACACACTCAATGCGGGAATCGATCCCTCGACCCTGGAGGAACGAAGCTAACCTCTACGCCACCATGCCACCTAGCTTCAGATAATATTCACAAACATTTCACAACCTTTTTTGTGTGTATGACTGATCACCCATCAACTGTTTGTTTTGTTTGTTTGTTTGTTTTTTTGGTGGGGGGGGGGGGCAAGATGGGCTGGTTTGAAAATGTCAGTTTCACCCAGAATGATGTAAGTTGCAACAACAACCACAACAAAATAAGCGCCAGCATGTGTTCTGTAAGCTGGACCGTCTTGCTGACGAGAGATGTCTGAGGAGGACACACCGACTGGTACAAGCTGACAGGAACTCAAATGACCTCTCTTTGGAACCATGTTGAGAAGATTAGCATCACAAAATGACAAAATAAATAAATAAATAAAGGGGTGTGGCCTACATTGAATTCCACATTTCTTGTTAGATCTTCAGTGAAAATTTTCCTGGACAGCTGGAGACTTCTGGTCCGATTAATTTTGATGTCTGCTTCCAAATGAGTTAATAGTTCAGTCTGCTGCTGCTGCTGCTGCTGCTGTAAGTTGTTAGTTACACACCAGACCACTTAATATCAATCATGGGAAGGTCACAGCTCACAGTAAGTATTATGACTGACCATGTGCTTCTCTTTAGACATAATGGCTACGTCTTATGTGATAATGCACCACGCCATCATGTCAATACCAAGTTCATTATTTGCTTAGAAAGGCCAAAGTTATTTGCATGCTTCCACACATCCTGCATTATCTGAAAAAAACGAAATAAATAAATGAATGAATAATTTCTGATACTATAACATGAGCGCCCTCTGCTGGCAGAAAGCCACAATTACTCAATTTCACAAATGAAAGTTTCACAGACTTTAAGATAGTTAGATTTACACCTTCATTTTATTTATTCTGTAGTTGTTATATACATATATTCACAGTACCAATCTAACACTCACTCACTCACTCACTCATTCACCATCTATACTGCTTAATCCTGAATTCAGTGTCACAGGTGGCCTGGAGCCTAGTCCCGGAGACTTAGGGCACAAGGCGGGGTACACCCTGAACAGAGTGCCAATCCATCGCAGGGCACCAACAACAAAAGTTGTTATTTTAATACATAAAGGTCGGCTGTTCTGGAATAGTTCTTGCAAGAACGGTATTGTCAAGTGCATTTGCAAAACTCATCCAGCACCATGATGAAACGGTCTCTCATGAAGACCTTCCCAGGAAAGCAAGACCAAAACCAAACCTCTGCTGCAGAGAAGAAGTTCATTTAGAGTCACCTGCCAATCAACAAACAGCACCTCACATTAGAGCTGTTATGAAGCTTTACAGAGCTTAAGTAGCAGAAACATCTCCATATCAGCTGTTCAAAGTAATGTAAAAAAAAATTCACATTGTGGAACAAATCCTTCATGATTTATTAATTCTGTAAATAAAGCCACATTACGATATACTGTAATAAAAAATAAAAAAAACACATTACACAAATACCTAAGTGCTTAGAAAGCACTGAATATTTAGTAATACATAAACTAAAGCAGTCACATTCTAGTTTAGGTCTTAATGTCTTTGGTAAAGGTTGATGATTCCGGCATCGTGCAGCTTTTTCCAGGTTTCTATCTCCAGGTTGTAGTCGTGATTGATGTAAAAAATAACCGGAGTTATAGTGTTTCTTTCAAAGTAATAGTTGGAGTATTTGATGTGGTCTGCAGTAATGAATCCATATGCATCCACCTGACAACAAGGAGAGAAATGACATGTTCATCCAAGAATAAAATGAGTGAATGGATAGTGTTATTATTATTATTATTATTATTATTATTATTATTATTATTATTATTATTATTAAGAAGCCAATAAATGGCACAAATGTCTAAACAGTGAAAAGTAAATTTTTATCCTTTCAATAATAATAATAATAATAATAATAATAATAATAATTATTATAATAGTAAGTATATAGTAAAAATTTTAACAAGAAGTAGAAGAATGGTAATAATGACAATAACAATGAATATAGTGCTCATACAAGTCGTATCTGACTCTTAGCTACTCTTTTGAGTGGCCTCTTCTGTGTGCTCCACTGACCATTCCCAGCATGATAGATTTTTCCAATGATGAATCGGCTCGCGTGACACATCCAACTGATGTCTGGTGATATTACAGTAGCTTTGAGCAACATATTTACGACGTCCACATCGATAGTCTTCCAGGGAATTGGCAGCATCCTTCACCAACACCTGAGTTCAAATGAGTTTTGCGTCTGCAATTTGCACTGTCTGGACAATTCTACGCTCCGTTGCGAGGCGCATGTCTTTTCCTTTCCATATTTTGGTCATACTTCCATATTTTGGTCGTGCTGCGACCCAGTTCTGCGACCCAGAATCCTTTCTTCGGGATTGGGATGAACATTGATCGTTCCATTCTTTTGGCCTCCTTTCCAGGTGATTTAGCACAGTGCAGTGAATACTTGGCTCAGCACTGACTTCAGCATCCCTGATGGTATTCTGTCTATTCCAGGAGCTTTCCCATTCAGCACTTGTGCCGACGCGACGTCTTCCTCCGGGATGTCAGGTTCAAATCTGGTACAAGGATGCTCTCCACAATATGGGTTGGGATTCATGTACAGACCCTCCTTGTACTCTTTCCACCAGTTCTTGACTGTTCTTCATTGTTATGATTAGTTTATGGTTTTAAAATTGATTGATTGACTAATTGATGGATTGATCTCTACACGAACTACAAAAAATATTTAGTCTAGAACAGTCATCTGCCTGATCTGTAAAGAAAATAATATTAGACATCAAATAAAAGATAAATAAATGCTCACTATATCACAGGTGTGAAGAGCTAAGAACAATGTGAACGCTCCATTGGTGGGTCTGTAGAAATACCAGAATGAATCGTTCAGAGTTTCAGATGGTAGGAACCTAAAAAATAAATAAATAAATACAAATTTGTTTTAACGTCATATTACTATATGTTCCCTACTAGTCTTCAAAATGTTATAAACATTGAGAAGTGCATCAAAGTCATTGTCTTCAAACCTGTTCCGGACGTATCTTAGAAAGTCGGGATGAAGCACATAAAATTTATCCTCTTGGAAGCGGCTGCTGTAGTACGTCCATGGACTGAGTAAGAGAAGCTTCTTTAGAAACACTTTATGGCCATTTATGTAATTAAAGCAACAGGAGAATTTAACAGGTACAGTAGTGGCCAAAAGTATTAAGACAACATGCCATGTATTGTAGTTCTCCCAGTGCATAAAACAGGTGATGTCACTAATTAGTTTAAGCTAATGTGGCTGAAGAGTTTGGCTAATGAACGGGAAAAACTGGTGAAAACCGACTCTGTGAAAATGGTGCTCAGCTTTTTGGGCCACAGCCTGGGTCATCTCTAGACCTACTGTACTGCAGACGTCTTTTTGACTGAATGCAAAAAATACTGAATTTATCTTATTTTAATTGACATTATATATATTAAAAAAAAAAAATTCAGAATGCCATCAAAACATTGAATTTAACTTTTGGCCACCCCTGTGTATGCTCAGTGAGTCAGTAGCACAAATTGTTAATTAAGCCTACATAATTGATGTTATAAGGCTGTTAAATATTTTATAGCAGGCTTTCTGAAACACAAATATTACTGTGTATAACACTGACATCTTACCTGTAGCCTTTGTAGTATCCGCTTGTCAATCTCTTTTTCTCCAGGAGGCCTTCAATCCACTCGAAATCTCGCTGCCCCTCTGGAATCATCACATATATAATCCCCTTTGGGTTTAAATGAAAACCAGTTAGTTTGATTAGCACTGATTTTATTACATGAACACATTTACATGAGCATCTATGATTACAGTAGTTTAAGATTGGCATATATATGTATATATATATAATATTTTTTATTATTTTATTTTTTTTGGAAAAATAAATGAAACTTTTACTCTCTAAGATGATATACAGTTTAAATTGTGTGTGTTCTTCCATGCTCACAAATACGTTACTTTTCAGATCTTCAGATGTAATGTCATTTCTTTTTTCTAAAAATTTGATCATTCAAGGATTTGCATTTGAACTAACACACAAATAAATAAATAAAGACTCCAAATCAAGAGGTACACAAAATCATTAAGATAACTTAATAAAAATATAAAAGATGGCATTAAAAAAGTATAAATAAAAAAGTATAAATAAATAAAGTGTATTTTTAAATGTAAACACTGAAGGGAAGGTTAAATCCCATTATTTAACCAAAAAAAATTATATCTTTTCTAAATATTTAATATGTTTTTAAATAAGCACACATGCAAATATAATCATCATCATCATCATCATCATCATCATCATCAAACAAACACATGAATAAATCATGCCTATTCAGATGTTATTAAAATAATATATACCCATTAGCCATAACATTAAAAACCACTGCCCAGTATTGAGTAGCGCCCCCTTGTGCCAGCAAATCAACCATGGAGGATTGATTTCACAGGACCTCAGGAGAAGTTGTGCTATGGTATCTGGCACCAAGACTTCCCGTAATTATGAGATCTGGGGAATCTGGAGGCCAAGTCAACACCTCAAAACCGTTCCTGAACATTGTGCGTAGTGTGAATTATCCTGCTGAAAGAGAACACTGCCATTACGGAATACCATTTCCATGAAGGGGTGTACTTGGTCAGAAACAAGGTTAAAGTAGGTGGTACATGTCAAAAGTAACATTCACATGAATGGCAGGACCCAAGGTTTCCCAGTAGAACATTGTACAGAGCACCACACCACCGCCCCCCCCCCCCCCCGGATTGCCTTCTTCCTATAGTCCTGGGACCATCTCTTCCCCAGATATGCCCGATAAGAGTTCCCCATACATACCCAGTTATCACATGATATTAAAAAAAATTATTCATCAGACCAGGCCACCTTATTTCACTGCTCCATGGTCCAATTCTCATGTTCACATGCCCATTGTAGGATGTTTCAGTGATGGACACAGGTCAGCATGGGCACTCTGACCAGACTGCACCTATGCAGCCCTATACCCATTAAGCTGCGCTTATATACCCATTATGCACTATATGTTCCGTGTGTTTCCTATCAAGCTAACATTCACATTTTCAACACAGTACAGTTCACTACAATAGCTTTTTGTGGGCTTGGATCAGACAGGCTAGCCATATTCACTCACTACATGCATCAGTGAGCCTTGTGTCCCCATGACCCTGTCACTGGTTTACTGGTTGTCATTCCTTAGACGGTTTTCATACACAATAATCACTGCACACCAGGAACATCCGCAAGACCTGCGTAGTTAACTACTTGGTGACTGACCCAGTCGTCTAGACATCACAATCTGGGCCTTGTCAAAGTTGCTTGGATTCATACGCTTGCCCATTTTTCCTGCTTCCAACACATCAACTGTTTACTTGTTGGCTAATATATCTCACCCTATTGAGAGGGGCCACTGTAATGAGATAATCAATCTATTAATTAATATTGTTGGGAAGAAATTATGAAGTACCTACCTCATCATGTGGAATGCTTTTAAAGCCATACTTATGCAGAGTTAGAAGTGATTCGGTTAAAGCGAACGATGTGTGAACATACACTGAGGTTTTACTTCCAACATCTTCCTCAAAGCCTTTAGTGACTGCTCCGTTCATTCTGATTAAAACAATAGTTATAGATCAGCCAAGTAAACGAGTCCTGTTCACAGGTAGCAAACCATTTGCAGTAAGAAAATCAGGTGCTGAGGGTACTTCTCTGACCGAAAGACATAATCATGGGAGTCGATCTCTTTGCCCATTCTGGAGCCGTTGAGGATGCCACTGGTGCCGACTACAGCGCAGCGAATACATCCATCAACTGAACTATTGGGAACTGGTAAAAGCTGGTAGTGCTTAGGCTTCGGGATCAAATCGACTGACTTTTTGATGTCTTTAGAGAAATTAAAATAACAAGCAAACAAACAAGCATATTAAAATATATATGTATACATTTATAATCAGATGCTAATATCGAATTTACAAGGGAGCTCTCAGCAGCACTTTTTAAAAATTCAGCTGAATTTTTTATCTTTTTAGAAATAAATAACAAAAAAATATATATTTTCTTTCTTCCTCAAAGATGGTGGTTCACCACTATCTTTCTAGGTTTTAATAATGCATTTTACAGTTCTTAACCCAATATTAATAGTTTCAGCAATCTCCTTAGTTGTCTTCTTTGCTTCATGCAAGCCAATAATCTGTCCCTTCTAAAACAGAGTAGCATCTTTGCTATGACCACAGGATATGTCTTTTGGCATGGTTAAGAGATGACAAGCTCCTTTCAGAATAAGTTAGAGTAAAAAAAATTGTTGCAGAACAAATTAATCACTGCAGTCATTATCCAACAGAAGGTTCTTTACTACTTGCATAGTTAAATTCAGGTGGTGACTTTTAAAGGTGGTGTATTATACAATATCATGAACTAGCCCATCATATGAATGATATTGATATGATGATGATGTATACATGGTAAACTAGAATCTTCAAACACTTACTGCACCAAAGAAATATTTTACGATAGATTCTGTGTAATGCCACGGGCATTCAGCTACACCACAGATTTCCAAGCAGGCAGACTCACGGCCAACCCTGACTGTGGTTGCTAGGCAACACCACTGTGGAGATGCACCTACAGTGGGGGAAATAAGTATTTGATCCCCAGCAACACAAAGTAAAACAAAAAACACTTTGTAAGTTTCCACACTTAAAAAGTAATGATAGGTCTATCATTTTTATCATATCTTTATTTTAAATGATAAAGACAGATGGGCAACCATAATATTATCTTGTCTACACTTACAGTATAAGCCTTGGAATAGGTTTCACGGCATGGCAATGGTTTGATTCCTACCTAGAAGATAGATTGTATGAGGGATCCACATCTGGTAATACAGACCCTCTACTGGTGTCCCACAGGGCTCAGTACTTGGTCCTCTTCTGTTTCCCTCTATACCTTGTCTCTTGGTAAGGCCATATGCTTGCATTGTCATACTCAGGTCTCAACCTGGATCTCTGGCAGACATCTCATCCTGGATGATAGCTCATCAGCTGAAACTCAGCTAAAAATAATCTCAGTAAAAATAAAAATGAACTGCTGTTCATCCCAGGTGATTTATCTCCCTGTCAAGACCTTGTGATCTCCCTGGACAACAATCGTATCACTCTTCAGTCACTGCCCAATCTTGGGGTAACTCTGGACTATCACCTGTCCCCACACATTGCTAACCTTACTCACTCTTGTCACATTCTTCTTTATAATACCACATAGTGTTCACTCCGATCCTATAGCACTGCTTAGCTGGTCACACCATCTCTCAGATCAAGAAAAGCATACATCTAGACTGTTTTCTGGACCGTCCTCTAGATGTCCATACAGCTGGGTCTCTGGCAATCATTAAACAATGACTAAAGACCTATCTGTTTTGTCAGTTTTTAGGCATATCTTACAAAAAGTGTTCGGCTGATGGTACTGTATTAGTTAACAACCTACAGTAGGAACCAGTGTAAGGATCTATACAATGCCAGAAAATTCAAAGCACTTTTGTAAGTTGCTCTTGATGAGAGCGTCTGCCAAATGCCTAAATTTAAATGTAAATATCAACCAAAAATTCAGAAAAAAAAAACACTTTATATAAAGGTTATAAATTGAGTTGCATTATCAAAATAAACATGTGATAAAAATTATAGACCCTTTAGTTCTTTGTAAGTGGGCAAACCTACAAAATCTGCAGGGGATGAAATAATTATTTTACCCACTAGAGATTATGGCACACAGCGTGTGGTCATTTAGGTAGCACCAGGTATAGAGTGAGTCGCAGGGACAAAGACAAGAGTGTGTGAAAAAAGAAAAAACAATGTGTAAAGATAGAAAAGAGGAAGGAATGTGTAAAGAAAAGAAATTGAGGGCAATGTTGTTGTGTTTAAAGACTGAAAAGAAGTGCTTAAAAGAAAAGAACGAATGTAAAGAATGAAAAGAAGGATATGGACTGCCAAACAGTTGCACAGCCACTCCCATGGTCATCTGCTCCACCATGTCCCCGTCTAAGCCCCCCATTCATTATACATTAACCTTGGCAGCCCCCTTGACATCTGCCATGTCGCCACACATAACACTGAATCTTTATAACAAACTTGATATTTGATATTTGATACCTGTATATTTGAATTCCATAAACCCAAACGGGTTGTTGAAGTGCGCGAGACGGTTCCATTCGCTCATATTCAGGTGACCTTTGTGGAGCCAAAGCTGGATGTTCCACATTGCGGCATGTTGAAACTCTTGTTCTTTAAACGTCTGGAGAGACTTTGAACAGACCTACAGACAGTAATGTTACACATCACAAAACAGCAGTAAACCACAGATTCTGTTTAGTAAAAAAAAATAAAAATCACACCGGCCGTTGTGCTTCGCTGCTTTGCATATAAACATCCTCAAAATCCCATTTGGGGAGCTTGGTGAAATTGTTCACATAGAGGATGGGAATAGGGGTCATTTCTGTCTGAGGTTTAATCGTTGATGTTCCTAAATTCACATGATACTCTGACGCTCCATTTGTGGTTGTTCTTGAAGACAAATTCAATGAAGGTGTTCCAGAAACGATTATAAGCTTTCTTTTGATTTCTTCCTTTTCATTTCTCCAAAGTAATTCCGCGGCTTGGTATCTTGAACAGGAAGGAGAAACAAAAAAACATGAGTCTTCCCGAAAAATAACTCTGTACAGTCAGAGTTAAGAACAGGTATGTGTATCTGTGAGCTTAATCTTTAACCAGGTACCATTAATCTCAATACATCGACGTACCTGGACCATTTTACTGGGATCTTGTTCCAAATTCTGATGTAAATCACAGCACAAAAAAACAGAAATAAAGAAAGAGAAATCACTTGGCTCCGCATAGTTCAAGTTTGTCTTGGCATGAGTCGCGTTTACACACGAGGGTGTGCGACGCTGAGTGGCTTTAAAACTGTCTTGATATGAGGAAAGGAGTTGACTACACGAAAGCTCGTTTCAAATAGGCGCGTGACGTTCTTATAAAGTATTGCTCAGGCCAACTCTTTAAAATTGAACAAGTGTATTATAGTATATGTTTTTTATAGTACATATTATCTATACAAATTAGTCATATACTAATATACAGATTTAACCTAATATTAAGACATAGAAATTAGATTTTGTTAACACAATATAAATATTTCATAATAGGACCACATAAACAGACATGAACATAGACAGCAGTTGCTTCTAATATACCCATATATAAGCATTTATAAGTTAAAATTCTTAAGATATGACTGATATGTTAAGAAATATACGCGATCTGACAAAACAAACCAAAAATTTTTTTGACATTTGTAATAAATAACAGCAGGAACCCATTTGATCCACATCAAATGTTACTATAAATGTACAAAATATGCCTCAATTTTAAATAGATAAGTTGTGATCATTCGCAACCTAGCTGTGGTGAAGCATAAACAAACACTTCTGGACATAAGATTACATTCGAATAGTCTAGTGTTTATTTATGATGATAAGACAAATAAACGCTTGTTACAGGTGAGAAGAAAAGCACAATGCATCAGAATGTACAACACCCTGACATGCTCAAACAAGCCCATATGACACAAGAGAACGTTTGGATGGTTTGTCACATTGTCATCCTGATGGTTCACGTGATTGCTGTCACATGATTGGCTGCTTGGAATGAGTACAGATTCAGGTATGTGTGTTTGGTGAGCTCATAGTGGCAGTATGTGAGTAACAAGGTTAAACCAGTTTTAAAACAGTTATAAATGTGCCTCTTCCCAGACCCAGGGGAAACTGCCAGCTTTGCTTAGTTTTAAAACAAAAGCTTCTCAGCCATAATGTGTCTGGCCTAACCATCAAGTCTTATGGTGGTTCATACAGTCAGAGATTAGAATAGCTAACTGTGAGTATTAATCGCAAGTGACTGAAGAGAGGAGACAAAGAGACAATGTTTTTTTTTTACAAAAGTTGACAGCAAGTTTAAGATGCCCATAAGGTGAATATAAAGAGCCTCAACCAATGGTCTAACCAAAGGCCCAGCAAAATTATGTTATTTTTTCAACAAATTTGCACAACTATTAAAAAGCTAAGGGGAACAAACCATAAAAATACTCCCAGATGTTACTACTTACGCCCTTGTTCGTTCAGTTTTCTTGATGGCATCGTGCATTCTAGCTTTCTCCCGGCATCCTCCAATCCCAGACTCGTCCATCAGTCCACATGCATTCATCGCAAAATTCATTCATTTTGATTCATACACATACGCATTTCATACAAACTTTCATAATTCTTATGATTATGTAAAGCTGCATTGTGTCAATGACAAATTGTTAAAAGCGCTATATAAATAAAATTCCATTCAATTGAATTGCTCCAGAGTACACCGGTGGCTCCAGCCAATGCCTGCCAGTGCTTGCAGCCGCTTGGACACAGAAAACAAATTTTATGAAGCTCCTAACACATAGCTGTCATGCTGATGTAATATATGTGATATACAGTATGCACCCACATACACAGTGTAAGCCTGAAGTAAAAAGTCTACTGGTGTTGGGTCCGCAGGTTTCATCATCCTTTAATAATTTTTTGGTCTGAAATCAATCATATAAGGAAGAACACACAGGAACGAGACTAATAGGCCACCCTACAGAATTTACACGCAGCCATCCACACATATAGATAGAAAGATAATCTAGATGCATCTAGAGATACAAGGTTTTAACTTGTGCGCAGTTTTAATCAAAAACATGTGGAGCTTTATTAATGACCCGGTATTTTCCAGTATTATTTTCATGCTTTTCCAGACTTTGAGACTGTCACAACCCCAAAAAATCGATTTATTGTTACTGACCATGTGCTTCTCTTTATGAACAAAATTTACACATGATGGCATATCAACATGAACCAACAAGTTAATTATTTGCTTAAACAGGTCAAACTCATTTGCATGGTTCCACACATCCTGTGTTATTTATAGAAAAACATATTACCGCCCTCTGCTGACAGAAAGCCACAATTACTCAACTTCACAATTTTATTTATTCTGATTTCTATATAAATATGTAAAACAACTGAAAAGAAAAAAAAATATCAGTCAGTAATTGAGAAGTCCTAATATGTGATTTCTTGTGGCCAAAACTGTTAGACTGTTTGGATAAAATCACATGATACGAATTTCTTTACATAAGATTAAAGTTCATTATAAGACCTGCATTAGTCTTTACCTTGGGGGGGTGGGGGGGGAATCACAACTAACATAACATGTTAAAATTGTTCCACATTGTGGAACAAATCTTTCATGACCCACTAATTCTGTAACAAATGATAATATAAAAAATGTCATGCATTATACAAATACTTAAATGTATGAATGTATGTGCCAGAGATTTAGAAAAAAAAATACATTTAGAACAAAAGAGTTCATGAAATCATAGTCTAGTTTTGGTCATTGTGTCTTTGGTAAAGGTTGATAATTCCAGCATTGTGCAGATTCTTCCAGGTTTTTATCTCCATATCATAGTCATGATTGACATAAAAAATAACTGGAGTTTTTGTGTTTCTTTCAAAGTAATAGTTAGGGTATTTGCTGTGGTCGGCAGTGATGAATCCATACACGTCCACCTGACGACAAGGAGAGAAATGAGGTGTAACTATAGTTCAATAATTAATAATTACAAAAGAAGAAGAAGAACAAGAATTATAATAAGAACATAGTCAAGATTATATTATCTACTAAGATATGTTCGAAAGAAATAATAATGTCATGCGTTAACAAACATGATCTTCTTCTTCTTTTTTCGGCTGCTCCCGTTGGGGGTCGCCAGAGCAGACCATTTTTCTTGATCTAACTCTGTCTTCCACATCCTCCATTTTCACTCCAACCTACTGGATGTCCTCCTTCACCACATCCATAAACCTCCTCTGGGCTCTCCTCTTTCCCTCCTGCCTGGCAGCTCCATCTCTAACCTTCTCCTCTCGATATACCTTTCATCCCTCCTCCAAACCACCTGCACTGTCCATCTGATGTACATCATTCCTAATCCTGTCCATTTTTGTCACTGCAAAAGCAAATCAAAGCATCTTCAGATTTTTCCATCTCTAGCTTAGCATTCTCAAAGCATACATGATATCTGGGGACTTTAATAGTGCCAACCTTAAATGTGCAACACCAAACTTTTATCAACACATCACCTGCCCCACCAGGGGCAAAAGGACCCTGGACCATTCTTATACTACACTCAAAGACAGCTACAAGGCACAAGCTGGCCCTCTGTTTGGAAAATCCGACCATGCCTCCATCTTTCTCATGCCAAAATATAAGCAAAGGCTTAAACAGGAACCCCCGGCTTACCCCCGGAGGTCACGTGCTGGAAAGACCACTCGGTGGCCGCCCTACAGGATGCACTCAATGAGACTGAGACATGTTCCAGCAGAGCACAGATGACATCAACGTGTTTACAGAAGCGGTTGTTGGTTTCTTCAGTAAACAAGCAACTGAGACTAGGTGAAAAAGACCATCAGAAGTTTCCAAATCTGAAGCCGTGGGTGGATAAAACCATTCACGATGCTCTGTGATCTCGCACCACCGCCTACAATGAGGGACTTTGGGTAACATGGACTACAAGACTGTAGTCCATGTTACCCATACAAGACTGTATTCATGTATGTATCGTACAGTGTGAAGAGCGGTAAAGAAAGGAAAAGCAGCACTATGGGAGGAAACTAGAGTCACAGACCCAACAGAGTGACTCTAGGAGCCTGAGGCAGGCACTAAAGAGAAAAACAGGCTATAAAGCACCAACATAACAAACACAGACATGTCTCTGGCAGACAAGCTAAACACCTTCTACGCTCGCTTTGAGGCTGCAGCTAACAATCATTATATCGCTCACATGCTAACAATGACGATCCCAGGAAGAGGGTGCAAGAGCTCAGCCACCCCAGAAATGGACTGTTCTCTCTGTTCCGCTCTCTGAAGGCCAACACCACTTCATTAAGACTATTAAGAGACTCCAGGAGGAGCTTCTTCCTGTATTTGGATGCTCAGCCTGAACATCACATAGGACTCACTGATCGGACATATTTTCCTTCACACTTGTGTTGTAGCGCACTGCACTACCAACCACATACATATTTTGCACATTGCTGGTTCTTACTTAGACATAAATGAGAATGAACTATGCACTTTAAAACATGGATAGTGCTACTGCTGCTGTCACACACACATCACCTCATTTCACACTCCATATATATTCTATATTCTCTATTTTATATTATTGTAACCGTATATTGAATATTTGTAGATTTTACATTTTCCATACTTTTCTAGTACAATTTTCCTATTCTTTTACCCTTTTATTACATTTCATCTTTCCTTTTTAAGGTCACGAACATTTGTGTAAGCATTTCACTACATAGCATGCTTGTCTGCTTGTGTACGTGACAAATAAAAATTTGAATCTGGATTTGAATCTGTGGTGCAAGCTTCCACTTTTCTTTCCCATAACTTTGTGGTGTGTCTCACTTGCTCTATGAGTCAGTCGTTGCTTCAGCTCTGCACATTTCCATTTTTTCTTAAAAATTGGAACTGAAACACTTCTTCTCCACTCATCACGTACCCTCTGACTTTCTAAGATCTTAAAAAGAAGAGGCAAATTGCACTAAAAAAGAATGTAAAATATAAAATCTACAAATATAAAATATATACAGTATATATGTTGAAATAAAATACAGTATATGTATACACTGTATGTATATGTAAAAGTATAAACTAGTAACTTTTATCACCCCAACCTGTAGTACGTACATCTTCCCCGCTCAGTCTCTCTGTCTGGCCAGTCGATATAAATCCATTTCTCCTTCCTTTGAGTTTTGCTTGTCATACCACTTACTATACAGTTTGTCCGTTCCATAGCCTTTGCCACTTGTCTCTTCACCTTACTGTACATTGCATGTCCTTACACTCCTCTCTACTCTCCTCATCTGTCTTACTATCCTAATTAATTTTTGCAAGCCTCTTTCTCTTGAGGCTTTCATGCACTTCCTCATTCCACCACCAAGTTTCCTTATCTTCCTTTCTCTGACATGATGTCATGCTAAATGTCTTCCTAGCTGTCTCCCTTTCCATAGCTGACCACTCATCCAGCATCTCTTCACCACTACCTTGGTACCCAGGTATCCAATACCTGAATAACTTCCTCTCTGAATTTTACACTAAAATCCTGCTTCTTCAGCTTCCACCATCTAAACCTGGGTTCAATTCTCGCTGTCATTTTCTTCTTCTGTAACTCCAAAGTCATAGCTACACAATCCCCTGCAACCACCTTACAGTCTCTTATGTCCTACGGAGAAGATAGTCCAGCTGAGTACATATTACACCACTCTTATATGTGTTCCTGTGTTCCCTTTTTGTCTTAAAATATGTATTACCACTGCCATTGCCATCCTTTTTGCGAAATCTACAATCAGCTGTCCTTCCACATTTCTCTCCTGGACCCCATACCTCCTTACCACCTCTGTTCCCTTCTCCAACATGTCCATTAATGTCAGTTCCTATCACCAATCTTTCTTCTGGACATTCACAACCACTTTGTCTACTCTCTCCAGAAATCTTCTTTCTTCTTCATATCACATACACCTGTGGATCCTATGCACTAATGACAATTATCATTGCCTCATCAAACAACTCATCACTCCATCAAACACTCTCCTCACTTCCACTACACTCTTGGCATACTCTTCCCTCAGTATTAGAACCTACACAATTTCTCTTGTTATCTACACCATATAAACGCATTTTGAACCCACGTCCATTGTTCTTAGGCAGGGGTGGCAAACTCAGTTCCTGGAGAGCCGCAGCCCCGCAGAGTTTTGTTCCAACCCTGGTCCAACATACATACTATGTAGTTTTCAAATAAGCCTTAATGACTTGATTAGTTGGATCTTAGGCTTGCTTCACTTCCACTTAGTCTCTTGTACACACAGTATATCTACCTTTCTCCGCTCCATCATTTCTGGTACTCCATCATCATCTTTCTTTCTTTAACCGGTCACCGAGCCAACATTCAAAGTAAATTTTTTAAACCTCTATACTTCCACCCTTCCTTATTTCCCTCTCTCTCTGGACACTTCTGTCCCCTTGCTTTATTTTCTTTCTTCGGTCAACAGTTGTCCAATTTCCACAGATGTCCTACTGACCAACAATATCTGAGGCAGTCGCTGTTAACCTGGGCCTCGACTAATCAAGTATGGAATTTTATTTTTTTTATGATCCGCATATTGATTTGGCACATTTAAGTCGGATGCCATTACTGAAGTAACCCAACAAATTTTTCAGGCTTGGACGACACTAAGACTACAGGGCACTGGTGGCTCAGTGGTAGGTGTTTCGCCTGCCATGTGGAAGGCCTGGGTCCAATTCCCAGCCAGTGCCCAAACCCCAGCCACTGGATGCAGTGCCAATCCCAAATCCGGATAAAATGAGAGGGTTTCGTCACATGGGGAATCCGGCCTAAAACCTGTGCCAAGATTGTATGTGTGGACTGGATGCCAAGAGCAACCAAAAAAACAACAACGGACTAAATACACTGGGTTGTGCAACCTCAATGGCTGAGTTAACCAACACGATATGGTATATAAACAGAAATCAGTTCGCAAAATCTGTTCTGGCACCTAGGTGATGTCCGTACAGCAGAGTCTTTGACAATCTTTAAATCGATGATTCAAAACATATCTGTTTCTTTAGTACTTGGACTAATCCCAAAGGCATAAATGTAAATGTAAAACATAATTATTTTGATAAGAAGAAGAAGAAGAGGCATATAGTAAAATCAGTTTCATCAAGAAGAAGAAAAAAAGAAGAATGATAATAAGAACAGTAATGATTCATTTATTCATTTATTAACGATTTATTGATTGATTAATCACTATGCACACTACAAAACGTATTTAGACTAAAACAGTCTTCTATGAAAGTAATGTAAGATATTTGCTCACTATATCACAGGAGTGAAGAGCTAAAAACAATGTGAAGGCTCCATTGGTGGGTCTGTGCATATGCCAGTAGGAACTGTTCAGAGTTTCAGATGGAATAAACCTAAAATAAAATAAATAAATAAATAATCAGTCTCAATTAAATATTCCTATTAAGAGAAAGCCTTAACTACCCAAAGAACCAGTTTGTTCCTACTAGTCTTTAAAATGTTAATAATAAAAAGTGCATCAAAGTCATCCTCTTCAAACCTGTTCCGGGTGTATCTTAAAAAGTCCGGATGAAGCACATAAAATTTATCTTCTTGGAAATTGTTGCTGTAGTATGTCTTTGGTCTGAGTAAGAAAAGTTTTATTAGAAACACATTATGGTCTTTTATGTAATTAAAGCAGAAGGAGTATTTCACAGGTACAGGAATGGGCAAAAGTATTAAGACATCATGCCATGTATTATAGTTCTTGCAGTTGTAACAGGTTTGACCTTTCTGCATGGGTGGCACCACATACAATATTACAGTCTCCCCGTGCACTAAACTCATGCCTTGTTTATATAATGCAAAGAAAGCCAGAGATCCATTACCGTTAATTACCGCCAGACCGTTAATTAGCACCTACATAGGGAGACTACGGAGTGCATGAGGAGCGACAACAGACTGAGGCTTAAGCCTCAATCTGGCGTGATGTAAGGGCACACGTGATTCGGGCACACGTGGAGGCAGCGCTCCTGCTTGCTCCCAAAGACAGGGTTGCTTTCCCTGCTGGGATCAGAGGCCTTAATGCGATCCACTCAGCTGCCTTTTCCTCTTCTGTGGCGTGGATGCGAAGGTAGGTTCTGAGCGAGAGTGAAAGTTCCGTGGGAGCTCAAGCACTTCTTCCCCATTGCGGAGATCAAAGGGGTGGCATTTCAGTCTCACCTTTAAAAGTCTCTGGGGCGCATAACATTGACCCGCTCGCATGCCACTCTTTATAGCTCCACCACATGATTTCCCTGATTTTCTCCCTAATTTAGTCGTATCCAATTCCTTCCCGTCACTAGGGCTACTACCACTTAGTCGGGAGGGTTGCAATGTTGGCGTAACACACTCAGAGGACAGTGCTATCTGCTCCTTCCGCTTCCGTGTGCTCACAGATGCCCCAATTGACTGCAGAGCCATAATTAATGTGAGAGCACTAAGTACCCCTCATTCCTCCCTTCTGACTTGGCCAATCAGCTCTCTCTAGGCCTCCGGCTGTGATTCACGCGGGAATCGAACTCGCAATCTTCGGATGATAAGGCAAGTGCTTTACGACTTGGGGATAAGTCTGGGGAAGACTTGAGCTTATCAATGGGTTAACACATAGAAAAGGGATTATACTTAATTGATATCTACACAACTCCTTAGTTTCAAACATAAAAATATACTCAAATTATAGCTAGGCATCGGAAGCCTGCTTTTGTATCATGTTTAGTTGGAGGATGTCCCTTTAATGACAAAACCAAACGGCCAGCACGGCCAGCTATATTTTCTAGCTCTAGCCAAAACAAGGTCAAAGCAGGTTAATTGTCAAAAGTAAGATTAATCAAACAGGATTAGGGAAGATTCATTAAACAAGGTCAGAGCAGGTTCGTCAAACAGCATCAGAGCAAATTTATCAAACAGGGTAAGAACAGGTCCACCAAACAGGGTCAGAGCAGGTTCATCAAAGAGAGTCAGAGCATTGTGATTGCAATTGGTCCATCTGAAGTATGATTTTGTGTGTTTCAACAGAGCAGTCCTGGCTTACTTCTAGTTATGACAACAATGGACAAAGAATATAGCAGATGGGACAAAACCTCTGGATTCTGTGATGAGGATCGAGGAGGCTGATAACCAGTAGAAAACTGTTCAACATTGGTGATAACCATAGGCTGTTAAATGTGAAAAGTTTTGAGCCACGAGCAGAGCTGTTTCCTTTGTCAAGGAAAATGCATCCTCTTTGACTATGGTCAAAACCATGGTGTTACTTCTTGACGAGGGTAGACCGATAACAAAGTCGGTATATATGTGGGACCAGGGTCTTCGAGGTATGGCTAGTGGTCAAAGAAATCCTGCAGGGGCCAATGTAGAGGCTTTGTTTTGTGCGCAGGTAGGACAGATCAAGACATACCTGTAGTCATGCACATCGTTGGTGATCGTCAGCTACCAGAATTGTTGACAGACAATGGATAGCATGCGTGAAATACCAGGATGGCATAAAACTTTGGAGTTTTGACACTTGGACAGGACTTGGTCGGCTACAAATAAATGGGTTTGCTGGCCACTGCTGTGGAATGGGAAATCCATTATGGCTTTGGAGATTCCTTTTTCTATATCTAGATGGAGATCTTGGATCAGGACTGAAAAGGGTAGGATACGCTCCACTGGCTCCTGATTCTCTATCAGGACGAACTGTCTGGAAAGTGCGTTCAGTTTCCCATTCATAGACCCTGGGCGGTAAGAGAGGGTAAATTTGAAGTGCCCCAAAAAAGAGACCATTTAGCCAATCTGGCATTCAACATCTTGGCAGACCGCAGATATTCCAAGTTCTTATGGTCTGTTCAAATCAAGAAGGGTTGCTCTGCGCCTTTGAGCCAGTGTCGTCACTCCTCCAAAGCCAGCTTTACCACCAGAAGTTATTTCTCACCCACATCGTAGTTATGCTCAGCTGGGTCCAATCTCTGAGAAAAGAAGGCACAAGGATGCTGTCTGATGTCATTGGCTGCTCTCTTTTGCTAATCCCGTCTGCCTAAGTGTACATATATGTCCTCTGAATATCTGATCTTTGAATTAATAATTGGATTTCAAATTCTGCTTAAATGTTTTGGAATTTTCTGATCTTTGCCTACTACCTGATTGTGCCTGTGAAGCTGACCTGACCTCAGCCCCTCTGGACCATTCCTGATCTCTTCTCTCCCAAAGCTCAACTTGTTAGCAATCCGCTTGGAAGTTTTCAGTGAGGCCTTTAGGCTTTCCTTTAAAGGGTCTTGCTTCAGCTCAATGTAAATCAAAACCAGCTTTCACATATTTGCCTTTGACACCTAGCCATAACAAGAGTAACTTCATGTTTAATACCAAAGAGTTCTGAATATATTGATTTAAGCTTCCCACTCCTTCATCCCCTGTCTATGTGCTAACCCTTTGATGAGCTTTAATCTTCCTCAGACTTCAGAAGGCCAACTGCTGTCTCTGTAGGACAAGTGCACCACTTGTCTCAGTCCCCATTTTCCTGTCACAGTCCACTCATTAACCTGGCCAAAAGATCCAAGTACGGAACCTGCCAGCAACCATCAATACAGCTGTCAATGTATCTCCTCAGTATTATGGTCATTGCCATAATCTGTGCTGATTGCAACATTTATTAAAATTTCAAGAAAACCATCTGATCTGCTATGTCCTGCATTTGGGTCCCAACTATTTGCACCCATTTCTGACACAGGTAGTTTTAATTTTTCTAAAAAGTTGTGCTAATGAACTGAAAAAATAGTGAAAATTGACTATGGGACAATGGTGTTCAGCTTCTGGGGCAATGGCCGGGTCATCTACAGACCTAAACCCTGTAGAAAACTGTTCAACATTGGTGAAGAAGGCAGCAGCAGTCAAGAAAGCAGCTACATAACTTTCAAGAAGCATGCCCAGACGGATCCAGCAGATTCTGAAGCAATTTCGTTGCATAAATGTCACGCATTATTGTCTGAGGGTGGTAGCCCTGTAACAAAATCGAGGGAGATGTGCGACCATGGGCGATGAGGGATAGGGAGTGGTCTGAGAAGGCCCTCCAGGGGGCGATTAGTGGTCTTATTCCTGGAACAAGTATCGCATGATGCTACAAAGCCTTGAACATCCTCCTTGATGGTTGACCACCAGAAACGTTGTTTAGTGAGAAATAGAGTGCGAGCTACGCCCGGATGGCATGCCAACTTGGAGCTGTGGGCCCAGTTTAATACAGCAGGACAGAGAGGGCTTGGGACGAAGAGTCTGTTCGGGGGGGATGTTGCTTGGCGCGCGTAGTACCTGGTTCTCTATTTCCAAACGAGTGTCAGCCATCAGGCAATGCGGAGGGAGAATGCTTTCTTGGGTTGGGGAATCCATAGGGAGGGAGAACTGTCTAGAGAGGTCATCAGGCTTAGTATTCTTAGAACCCGGGCGGTAGGACAAGGTAAAATTGAACCTGGAAAAGTACCAGTAGCCTGTCGAGAGTTAAGTCGGCTGACCTTAAATATTCTAAATTTCGATAGTCTGTCCAGACCAGAAAAGGGTGTTCGTCCCCCTCCAGCCAGTGTCTCCACTCCTCCAGTGCTAGCTTGACGGCTAAAAGCTCGCGGTCTCCGATTCCGTAATTGCGTTCAGACAAAGAGAGTCGGCGTGAAAAAAAGGAACAGGGGTGGAGTTTGTTATCCTTGGGGAACCTTTGGGAGAGAACGGCGCCCACACCTGTTTCTGATGCGTCCACTTCGACCATGAACTGGAGGGATGGGTCCGGGAAGGTGAGGACAGGGGCAGATGTGTAACGGCGCTTGAGTTCCTTAAAGGCCTTGTCCGCCAGTGCACTCCATTGAAACAATGATTTTGTAGATGTGAGGGTAGTGAGAGGTGCTGCCACGGAGCTATAGTTCCGGATGAAACGTCTGTAAAAATTGGCGAAGCCCAGAAAACGTAGAAGTTCCTGCCTAGAGGAGGGTACCGGCCAATCAGTGACTGCCTTCACCTTAGCTGGGTCCATGTGAATACCTGATTGTGATATGAGGAACCCAAGGAAGGAGGTGGAGTCGCTGTGAAATTCACATTTCTCTGACTTGTTCTCCATGAGCTTTGTAGAACTTGTCGGACATGGGATCTGTGTAACTCGAAGGCTGAGGACATGAGAGGGAGTGGGTAGCGTTTTTTTACAGTGATCTCGTTGAGCCCCCTATAGTCAATGCAGGGTTGTAAAGATTTGTCTTTCTTCTCCACGAAGAAGAACTGCCGCAAGGGATTCCATAATGTATTCATCCATGGCCTCCCTCTCAGGGCGTGAGAGAGAATATAATCACCCCCTGGGCGGGGTAGTACCAGGAAGAAGGTTAATAGCACACTCATATGGGCGGTGGGGAGGTAGCGAGACTGCGTGAGACTTGCTAAAAACTTTCCAGAGATCGTGATACTCGGTTGGGACATTTGAGAGGTTGGAGAGGTCCTCAGGCTGAGGGTATGGAGACCCTTTGACAGCAGAACGGAGACATGATGACAGACACGAGGTACTCCATTCCAGAACTCTTTTATTGACCCAATCTACGTGGGAATTGTGTAGCTGTAGCCATGGGAGACCCAAAACGAGCGGGGCGTGGGAGCTCTTAGCAATCAAGAAGGAAATTACTTCTGTGTGGCTCCCTGAGAAGTGCAAGATGACTGGTTCTGTGCGATGAGTGATGAGGGCCAGGAAACAACCATCGAGGGCCTGCACAGTGAGTGAGTGACTCAGGGGCGTGGATGCCAAGGAGGTTCGCCAGTGAAGAGCAGATTTTGGTCGGCCCCTGAATCCAGCAGGGCATACGTGTCATGGGATTGATTATTGTGGGTCAGGGTTACTGAAAAATAGGAGCGATAGTTGGGAAAAGATTTAAGATCTGGGCCCCCCGGTGCACCCAAAATGACAGAGGGGTCTGGCCTTTTACCGGGCAGTTTCGTGAGAAATGACCCAACTGGCCACAGTAGAAACATGCCCCCTTATCCCGTCTTCGTTGTCGTTCCTCAGTAGAAATACGGGTCCGGCCCACCTGCATTGGTTCAGGAGGGGTCTCCATAAAGCTGGTAGAGGCTGCAGGAGGTGGTGGTGGCCAGAGGCTCAGGCTGCGCTCCTGCTGCCTGAGGCGCTTACGAGCATTGATGCACGCTGCCAAATCAATGAGGTCTTGGAGATTGGAAGGTGGTTCGCGTGCAGACAGTTCGTCTTTGACATTATCTGAGAGACCATGGAGAAATGCGTCAAAGAGAGCTTGGTCATCCCAGCCACATGAAGCCGCCAACGTGCGAAACTCAATGGCATAATCATGGACAGATCGGGTTCCCTGTTGAAGAGTTAATATCTGTCCAGCCACCAGGCGTCCGGTGGATGAGCAATCAAAAACCCTTCTCATTTCTTCAGTAGATGTTTTATAGGTGAAGGAGCAGGGCAATTGGGTATCCCACATAGCGGTTCCCCACTCTCTCGCCCTACTGGAGAGGAGGGTGATAATGTATGCCACCTGTAGGGAAATATGAGGCCTGTAACTTGAGAACTAGAGAACACTGAGACAAGAAAGAACGGCAGGTGTTAGGATCCCCATCATAAGTTGGTGGGGCAGGCAGGCGTGGCTCATGAGGCGGTGCGGCAGCTGCGGCTGCCAAGGGGTGAGGGGCTGGGGTAGGAGCTGGAGGTGTTTGTAGTTGCTGAATTTGGTTGGCAAGCGAGGTCAGGGTTTCGGTTACCGTTTTAAGGGTCACGCTGATGTGAACCCAAGAGCGCTCCCTGACTTTCCAGTGCGGATATCAAGTGGGTAAACTCCGCTGGATCCATAATGGCCAGATTATACTGTCACGCTCTCCACTAGGAGGGAAACATGCAGATCCAATAGCAGAGAATGAGAGAGAGATCAGGAAGGAGACTTACGGCCAGCAGAGGGCGTCCCGGCGCGGGGAGGTAGGGAGGCGGTGCCGAAATCCACGTCAGGGAAACCTTGTCCCGTAATCCAGAAAAACTCACGGAGTCAATGAGGAAGCTGATCAGTAATCCACTAAAGTCAGTAACCTCCTTGTGAAATGTAATCCTGAAGCATACAGTCAGACGTGAGCAGGGATCAGAGCTGACCGCCTGACCGCATATATATATATATATATATATCCAGGACAGACAGACAATCTCGTAGTCAGATGTGAGCAATGGTCGAAAACCGGTAAATCCAACAGTGTAAAATTCGAGAGCAGACAGATACGTGGTCGAGAGCCAGCGTAGGTCAAAAGCCGGTATTCCTAATAACGTCGAAGCGCGAAGACAGAGTCGGAAACGAGAAGCAAAGCGGGGTCGTAACCAGAGAAACTGAGACATAAACAAAACGCGAGAGTAAAGGCAATACGGCACAATAATCTGGCAACGGGTGGGTGTCTAGCAGCGTCTTAAATAAGCAGATCTGATCACTCCAAATCGGTAACAGGTGAGCTCGAGCCGTGGCTGAGGCGGCAAAAACCAAGAGGCGGCGCGGAGCTCGAACCGGAGTGATTCTGATTATTTTCAGAGGAGCTATGTTGTGGGCGAAATCCGGCGTGTTGTGACAATAAAATAAGAAAATACTTGTATTATCTTAATTGTCATTATTTAAAAAAGATATAATTAAAACACTGAATTTCATTTTTGTCTTAATACTTTTGGCCCACTGTGTGTACTCTGTGACTCAGTAAGATAAATTATTAATTAAGCCTAAATAATTAATTCTATAAGCCTGTGAAAAATTTCCAAGCAAACTTTTTAAACTTTTTAAAACACAAATAGTACAGTGTGTAAGACTGATATCATACCTGTATCCTTTGTAGTATCCATTTATAATTCTCTTTTTCTCCAGGAGGCCTTCAATCCACTCGAAATCTCTCTGCCCCTCTGGAATCATCACATATATAATCCCCTTTGGGTTTAAATGAAAATCATTTAGTTTGATTACTGCTGATTTGATTACATGAAAACATTCAAACAAACATCTATTTGTTTTAAGAAATACCATTTATGTTTCATGTGTCTTTCCATATCCTCAGACTAATTACTTGTCAAATAATGTATATTCCGATGTAACATAGACATTTCTAAAATTATATCATTCAGAGTTTGCACTTGAAGCAACACACAGAGAAATAAAGACAGCAAATTAAGATGTTAATACTAAGTGTAGTACAGTAGCTGTACTTCAAAATAAAATTACTCATGTAGTAAAAAGTAGTCATCCAGAATATTACTCAAGTAAGAGTAAAAAAGTATTTGGTGAAAAGACTACTCAAGTTCTGAGTAACTATTTCAATCATAATGTCTGATATGTATATTGGAAATTATGTAAGCAGACAGATAAAATGATGAAATAATGTACAAATTCTGGCATTTCCAAATAAAATAAATGTAATAAAATAAATGAATACAATAAATATCTTAAATCTAAATTTCCTAATCTCACTTTTTTCACAACATAAAGTTTTTGATACAAATACCTACTGTAGGTAACATATGTTTGAACTACTTCCAGTGTAAGATATACTGTATATTCAGTTGCCCTACAAATGACTCAGCAGATAGAAAATAACATTAGAACATATGTACAATAATGTAAGAAACTTATATTTTTTAGCCTCTAGCTTATTAGCTAATTATATATTTTAACATTGCAACATAAAAAATAAAAAAAAACAGCTAAAATAACCGCAACATGTTTCCTTCGCTGTCTACCACTGCTGTCTTTTTTCCCCACGTCTATATGCAGCGTTTCTGTGTGCGGTTATTGTTCTCGTGACTGATTGGTCAAATGGAGACATGTGATTTTTATTTCTATGTCTGATTGGTGAAACACAGTAATGTGGTAGATCCAACGGATGCATTTCTCTGGCAAAAATAAAGAATATCTAATGTGTACAATAGATGCTTAGAAAAGTAACGAGTCGAGCCGAAAGTAGCAGATAAGGGTAACGTTTCTTCTTCACAAATCTAATCAAGTAAAAGTAAAACGTATGGTGCAGTAAAACTGATCATAGGAGTAAATTTTTTTCAAAAAGTTTAAATATTTCCCTTAAAAAGGGAAAATCTTACCCTTAAAAAGAATTAAAAAACACACACACACAAGAAAAAAATTATTGTTGGTTTAAAATAATCAATCACCTACCTCATCATGTGGAATGTGTTTGAAGCCATACTTTCCCAGGGATATAAGCGATCCAGTTAAAGAGAACGATGTGTGTACATACACTGAGGTTTTATTTCCGACATCTTCCTCGAAGCCTTTGGTGACTGCTCCGTTCACTCTGGTGAAAACAATAGTTAAAGATCAGCCCAGTATACGAGCCCTCACTATCAGTGTACAGTACTTTGGAATCCTCTTCACAGGTAGCAAGTCATTTGACAGAAAGAAAATCAGGTGCTGAGGGTACTTCTCTGACCGAAAGACGTAATCATGGGAGTCGATCTCTTTGCCCATTCTGGAGCCGTTGAGGATGCCACTGGTGCCGACTACAGCGCAGCGAATACATCCGTCCACTGAACCATTGGGAACTGGTAAAAGCTGGTAGTGTTTGGGCTTCGGGATCAAATCGACTGACTTTTTGATGTCTTTAGAGAAATTCAATTAACAAACAAACAAGCATTCATGTTAGAGAAAAATCTGGACTCATCAGACCACATGACTTTTTACAAACATTGTTTATGGTCCCTTGCAAATGTGTGCCTTTCTTCCCCACTGATAAGTGGTTTGATTCAAATATTTGTCAAGAAACCTTAAGGATCCTTCCCGAGATGTATGAATTGCTTTAGGATCAGAAACCTATTTTACTCATTGAAATCCAACTTAATTATAAATTATTACCTTTGAATCATCTACTTTTTCTAGAATTTTAGTTGATTTTCTGTCTCTATTTTTTACAGTACACTTACACACTAAAAAATGCTGGGTTATTTTTACTACCCAAACGCTGGGATGCCTCTGTTGGGTAACTTTTCTGGGTTATCTACAGGGAATTGGGTACATGCTGGATTGGAGTTGGGATAGCTAGTAAGAGCTAATATCACAGACAAGACCGCCCCTCCCCCGAAGTTCACCGGTGTATTCAGAGGCTGTGTCAGCTTCGTGTCTTTTTTTTGGGGGGCTGCTGATAAGGGTGCTTCCTCCTCACGCATTTAAGAGGAAATGTAAATGTTAAATACAAGGTCTGTACACACACTTTCACTCACCCATGACTGAATTTGTTTACTGTATGTAACATTATCAGTCTGAAAGTTTTGTGAGGTAGAATAGCGTGCTGGTTTATCTGACAATGGCTGCTAGCTAGCCAAACCAAAGAACCCCACCTGTGTATGAAAGAAACTGCAAAAATGTCTGAGCTTTGTAGCTTTCTTTGTAAAATGTTTGCAGGCTGTATGAAGGTGGTGAAGTGATGAATGAAAGCTAAACTGTTAACTGTAGTGCCAGCATGACGCTAGCATTTAACTAGGTTGCTAGCGTTAGCAACCACATATAAAAAGCTTCTTACAAATATGTATACTCCCAAGATGTTGAGAGATAATGACCAGCGCTGCTCTCAGGCATTAGTGCTTCTCAGTAATAGTATCGTAATGATGTCACTGTTGAACTTGTTTTGTATAATCTGATCTTGTGCTTTTGAAAAGTAAATATAAATATTTTTTCTATGATTTGTACAATTAATTGGATGTTGTTTATTGCATACATGTATGATTTGCAAAACTTAGAGTTTTTTTTTGTAATAGACCAGTATATCAAAAATAATTTAACTGTTTAAACTGCTTTACCCATAGACATGTAAAATAATAATAACCTATTTGTGAGGTAGAATTAAAACAGCATTATAGTTAAATATGACCTAGCATTTGGATTGAATATTTTACCCATCTTGCAGGGGTTAAATAAATAACCCATGTTGCTGGGTTACATTAAGCATGTAGTTGGTCCAATATTTATCCAGGACCTGGGTTAAAAACATCCCAAACTGGGTTGTTTTTAACCCAGCATTTTTTAGGGTGTATGATAAAAAATTATAAACTCTTTATTTCTTCTTATGTGGGCAAGCTTACAAAATCTGAAGAGGATCAAAAAAAAAATTCCCACAGTATTTGCTTAGTTAAATCTAGGTGGTGACTTTTCTTTTTTGGCCAGGCAGTGTGTGTTACAGTATCAGCATCTAGACCATTATATTAATGATATTGATACCCTGATTATGTATACAAGGTAAAGCACAATCTTTGCACACTTACTGCACCCAGGAAATATTTGATGATACATTCTTTAACTTTTTTTTTATATCAAACTACTCACCAGTATATCTATATTCCATAAACCCAAACGGGTTGTTGAAGTGCGCGAGACGGTTCCATTCGCTCATATTCAGGTGACCTTTGTGGAGCCAAAGCTGGATGTTCCATAATGCGGCATGTTGAAATTCTTCATCTTTGGACTTTTGGAGAGACTTTGAACAGACCTACAGACAGTAATGATGGTGTTACACATCACAAGACCGCAGAAAACCACAGATTTTGCTTAGTAAATGAAAAAAAAAAAATCACACCGGCCGTGGTGCTTCACTGCTTTGCATATAAACATCCTCAAAATCCCATTTGGGGAGCTTGGTGAAATTGTCCTTATAGAGGATGGGAATAGGGGTCATTTCTGTCTGAGGTTTAAGCTCTGATGTTCCTAAAGTCACACGATGCTCTGAGACTCTCTCTGTGGGTTTTCTTGAAGACAAATTCAACGAAGGTGTTCCAGAAATGTTTATAAGCTTGACTTTGATTTCTTCATTATTTCTCCAAAATAATTCCAATTTCCTTAGAGGAATATAGACTCCTTGATAACTTGAGCAAGAGAGAGAGAGAGAGAGAGAGAGAGAGAAAAAACACGAGTCTTCCTGAAAGTGTACAGTCAGAACTGGTAGATATTTCTGTGACCTACCTTCTTTATAAATATCAAGCTTAATTTTTAACCTGCTATGATAAAACAATAAACAAAAGATACAAAAACACACGCACACACTGACCTGGACCATTTTTCCGGGATCTTCCTCCAAATTATGATGTAAATCAAAGCACAGCAAAGCAGAAATACAGACAGAGAAATCACTTGGCTCCGCATAGTTCAGGATTGTCTTGGCATGAGTCTTGTTTGACTATAAGGGTGTGTGACAGTGAGTGGCTTTATAACTGTCTTGATATGAGGATAAGAGTTGGCTACACCAAAGCAAATTTTAAAAAGGCACGTGACGTTCTTATAAAGTATTGCTCCAGCCCTCTTTTTTAAAGGCATTTAACACTTATAAAAACTATATATGCAAATTTGTCACACTGCTAATGTACAGACATAAGATTAAGATACAGAAATTTGATTTTGTTAACACAGTTGTTAGTATTATTTATTATACATATTTGTTAATGGGACCACATACACAGGCATGCAGGAACTATTGCGCAATGTTAAAAAGAACTATGTTTTGTCTTATGTCTGTTACAATATACACTATACTTTAATATAAAAAAAAGTTGCAAAGTTGACTTATGCATTAATAGATCAAGTAAAGTCAACTAAAAACACCAGCTGGCTACGTACACATCAAATACTAAATACATCATACCACTGCAGTGCTGCATTCTCTATTCTGATTAGTCAGAAGTTATAAATAAAGTTAGAGGACAAACAAACACTTGCGTACATAAGATTACTGAAAACTGCACAACTTGAGGTAACAGGAACTCTCCTTAACAACAACAACAAAAAAAACTATATTTATGAAATACGTAGCATAGGCTAGTATTTATTTAAGATGATATCAGAAAGTACGACACAATGACATGCTCAAACACACCCTGTGACACAAGCAAACCCTTTCAAAATTATTCTGATGTTTGATATGAAAGCTGCCACATGATTGGCTGCTTGAAGATTTGCATGTGTTCAAAGTGTTTGTATGGCAAACTGCAGTTTGTGGTTGTCAAGGTTAAAGGTTAAGTTTAAGTTTTAAGTTTTAAAATAGTTATAAACACCAAACCTGTGACTTTCTCTGTAGCTTTAATAGATCTGCTATCTATTTATACAACATTGTAACTGTATGACAATTGTAACATCAATGACAATTTAGAGAAAAATCTACACTAATAATAAAATGGCTGGCACGTGTACAGTAAGACTGTATGGCTTTCAGTTATTTCAAAATCAATTAATTCTTAGTATATAATTATTATTGTAATCAGTTTTGTAATCGTTTTTCTATCCAGCAGTTATAATTATGGAATGAGTATTAATAACAGACTTAAAAAGTTTGTATAAAATTGCTAAATAAATCATGACAATATACAAGTAAGGTGTCTGTTATGTTAATATAAGTCATTCTGGTTAGCAAAACTAAGTGACAGCACTTCCTACCATTTTTAAAAAATTATATTAAATTATATTTTCAACAAATTTGCAAAAAAAAAAAAAAACTGACGAAAACAAATGACGCAAGGGAAACAAACTGTGAAAAATACCCCCACACCGCTACCATTATGCTCTTCTTCATTACATTTTCTTGTTGGCATTGTGTATTCTAGCTTTCTCCTGGCATCCTCCAATCCCAGATCAGTCCACATGAATCCACTGCTCTAGAGTACACTGGTGGCTACATGACTGGCGTCGTGTGCAGGTGCTTGGACACAGATAACTTTTTAAAAAGAAGCTCCTAACACACAGCTCTCTGGCTGATGTTATATGTGGGAAATACACTATATAAACTTACATAAGTGGTATAAAATTTTTATTATTAGATATATTCATTGAGTTTAAACTAGTCTTCATACCCACATACACGGGGTGGCTCAAATGTCTCGATCTACTGTTTAGTCAAAAATGTTTAGTATAAAATTATGTATATTATTATCCTCACATTATGACCAATTTTATTATTTAATGCTTCCCAGGCTTTAGGACTGCCCATGTGCTTCTCTTTATGGACACAATTTCCACATAATGACTGCCTCCTGCATGATAATCCACTGTGCAATCATTTCAACACGAACCAACATCAAGTTCATTATTTGCTCAAACAGGTCAAACATATTTGCATTCTTCTGCACATCCTGTATTATGTAGGAGGAAAATCCATCAACACAGATACTATAATCTGAGCAGAAAGCCACAATTATTTAATTTCACAAATGTTCAAAAAGGTTTCACAGACTTAATTTCATATGAATGTAAATGTCATATCTACATAATAAACATGTACAATAATTGTAAGTGCTTAGAACAGGGAAAAAGTGTAGTAATTAAGGTTGGTTTAAAGTTTTTTTTTTTTAAATAAAACATTTTAATTACATTAGGTTAAACTTTAAGAGCTACATTAGGTCTTTAACTAGGAAAACACAAACAAAGTAACATGTTAAAATTGTTCAACATTAACCCACTAATTCTGTAACTAAAGCCGATATAGAAAAAAAATTTACACATTATACGAATACCTGAGTGTATTTACTGAATATTTAGTAATACATAAACTAAAGAGTTCATGAAGTCACAGTCTGGTTTATTCTTTGAGTCTTTGGTAAAGGTTGATTATTCCGGCATCATGCAGTTTTTTCCAGGTTTTTATCTCGAGGTTGTAGTCAAGACTTGATATAAAAAATAACTGGAGTTTTTGTGTTTCTTTCATAGTAATAGTTGGGGTATTTGATGTAGTCTGCAGTGATGAATCCATACACGTCCACCTGAATTACAACAAGGAAAGACATGAGCTGTATGTTAGGCCAATAATAAAATGACTAAATGTATATCCTTAATAATAATAATAATAATAATAATAATAATAATAATAATAATAATAATAATAATTTAGTATAACATTATAGTTAAATAATTTTAAAAAAATACAGAAGAAGAGGAATGATCATAAGAACTGTCATAAGGAATACATAGTTTGCTACTTATGCATTGTTTAAAGAAATAATGTTATGCATGAACAAAGATGATATTGTGTATAAAACAAAATCATATTTTTTATCACAATTAATTGCATGTCTTAACACTTAAAGTACATCATTATTTCCATAATACTACTAATAATTATGATAGGACAATAGGATATACTGTATATATAATTAGAGAAACATATAATGTAGTAATATCTATCTTTTGTTTAATCAAGAACAAGAATCGTAATAGGGACAGTAATGATTAGTTTATAATTGTAAAATGTATTGATTGATTGATTAATTATTTGATTGATCACTACAAAAGGTATCTAGATTAGAACGGACTTCTTCCTGATGTGTAATGACAGTTATTAAGAAATTTTCTCACTATATCACATGTGTGAAGAGCCAAGAACAATGTGAACGCACCACTGGTGGGTCTGTACATATACCAGGAGGAATCATTTAGCACTTCAGATGGCATGAACCTGAAATTAAATAAATAAATAAATAAATAAATAAGGCATTAACACCAACAGAGTCCTTCCTACTAGTCCTTAAAATGTTAAAAACAGTGAGGAGTGTATCATCCTCTTCAAACCTGCTCCGGACGTATCTTAGAAAATCAGGATGAAGCACATAAAATTTATCCTCTTGGAAATGATTGCTGTAGTATGTCAGTGGTCTGAGTAAGAAAAGCTTCATTAGAAACATGTTATGGTCATTTAAGTAAGTAAAGCAACAGGAGAATTTCACAGGTACTGTCACAAACACACGGAGACGGACCAGAAGACTAGCAGTTAGCCCTGTAGCGTAGATGGTAAACCCAAACGCGGAAGTAGCGCGAGTAGGCAGGATAACCACGCTGTTTATTCTTAGAACTCTCTCGGAACGAGAGCAAGAGCTTACACAAATAAACCCGCGTTCTAATAACACACACTCAATCG
>JAAGKR010002551.1:0-21871 GCA_011419295.1 Clarias macrocephalus | reverse complement strand
TAGAGGTGGCCGCGGGGTGGCATGGAGCCTGGTTGAAGGTCGATGGCAAGGTCGTAGGGGCGATGAGGAGGTAGGTGGGTTGCCCGTCTCTTACAAAACACCTCAGCCAGGTCTTGGTAGGCGATCGGGATGGCGTCTGTGTCGACCTCGGGGGCCTCAGACCCCCTAGAACACGTTCCAGCCCGGACCCGTAGGCAGAGTTCAGAGCAAGTCGGCCCCCATTGTAGGATCCGACTTTGTGTCCAGGATATGAGCGGTCGTGACGAAGTAACCAGGGATGTCCGAGAATGAGGGGAGGTGATGAGATGGGGGTGAGGTAGAAGTGAAGCTGTTCCTGGTGTTGGCCGATGTTCATGGTGATGGGTTGAGTTTGGAAGGTGATGGGGCTGGAGGAGAGGGGCCGACCGTCAACAGATGTAATATTTACGGGCTGGGATAACGCCTCGATCTTTACCCCCAGTTTCTTGGCATAGGAAGAGTCAATGAAGTTACCAGCAGCACCGGAGTCGACGAAGGCGGTACTTCCAACTCGTTTGTGGCCAAACTGGAGGTGTACTCTTACCATGAGACGGGAATCATTGGTCAGGGTGGTGGAGAGGGAGATGGAACCCGGTGAGTCACTCTCTCCCGCAATACGCGCAGAGACCCTCTCTAAAACGTCGTTCCCGTTCTGCAGCGGTTAAGGAGGCGCGCCCTAATTGCATGGGTTCCCCGGTTCCGGTGTCATTGGATTAGGCCATCCAAGGTGGTTGGAAGTTCACGACCGGCGAGCTCGTCCTTAATGCGTGCAGCCATTCCCTCGTAGTAGGCCGTCCGGAGGGCGGAGTCTCCCCAGTCGGTTTGGACGGCGAGGGTTCGGAAATCCGCCGTGTAGCGGCTCACGGACGAGCCACCCTGCCGCAGATGATATAATTTTGAGTCGGTCTCCACCTCAGCAGCAGCATGTTCAAAGGTGAGTTTTAGCTGGCGTGTGAACTCTGTATAAGAGTAGGCTACATCTGAATCAGAACGTAGGACTACCGTGGCCCACTCAGCTGCCTGCCCGGATAGCAACGAAACGAGAAGACGCGCAGTCGGTCTGTGGAGTATTTGGTGGAATTAAACTCAAACACTAGATCTAATGCGGTTAAAAAAACACTGCACTTCCCATCTGTGCCATCCCATTTGTCCGGTAAAGCAATGAAGACATCAGAAGAAGGGGCAGGGGGTGGCGGAGCAACAGCCGCTGCGATGGGCGTGGCCACAGCCGGCTGAGCGACCACCCCGAGGAGCGTCGCATTCTCCTGCCGTAGCTCCGCAACCTCGCGGCGCAAGGTCGCGACGTCTTGGAGGCCTTGGCGGAGGACCGCGACTTCACTACTGAGCTGATCGATCAACTTAGCATGCTGGTCAACCACATCGCAGAGGTGAGCATAATCCGCTGGGTTTACTGCTGTAGTCTCAGTCATTCTGTCAGAGACACACGGAGATGGACTAGAAGACTAGCAGTTAGCCCTGTAGCGTAGATGGTAAACCCAAACGCGGAAGTAGCGCGAGTAGGCAGGATAACCACACTGTTTATTTTTAGAACTCTCTCGGAACGAGAGCAAGAGCTTACACAAATAAACCCGCGTTCTAATAACACACACTCAATCGAAAGCGAAACCCAAGAAGGTGAGTACTCACGATTAGGCGAACAGAGCGTCGGTGATAGCATGGGCAACTCAATGACTGAGCGATGTAATGCGACATCTTGTCTCCTTTTATGCTTCCTGAATCGCGACCGTCTTACTTCCGGGTCCTCGTGCCGGCCGCGTTAGGAGTGCGCATGACAAAACCTTTAATTAACAATTCATGACTTCCTGTTTCCCTGTGGTATAAACATGACGTGACACAGAGGCCTATTTCTCTTATCCACGGGAAACACAAGAGAACACCCCAATCAGGTAAGGCATGTGTGTGTCAACGTTCATAAGTCATGCAATGGTTATAAGAAAATAGTCACTCGTCTAAAATTGCCCATATTTACAGTCAGAGGAATCATGAAGAAGTTTAAAACAACCGGAACAGTGACAAACAAGGCTGGACGAGGACCCATTTTTATCTTGCCACCACGCACAGTGAGGACGTCTCAAAACCTCACTTTAGAGAACTGCATCAAAAAGTGACATCTTGGGGTCACAAAGTCTCCATAACAACCATCAGATGCTATCTACATGCCAACAAGCTGTTTGGGAGGCATGCAAGGAAAAAGCCTTTTCTCACCTACGATCACAAACATAAACGTCTGGAGTATGCTGGGACTTTAACTGGGACTGTGTGCTCTGGTCAGATGAGACGAAGATAGAACACTGTCTGGGTCGGGCATAAAACAAAAGATGTGAAGTATGGTGGAGGATCTGTGATGCTGTGGACCCATAACTTGAGGCGGAATCGACGCAAAAATGATTCAGCAGATACAAAATCAAACTTCTCTCATGGCCATCTCAGTCCTCAGACATCAACCCAACCAAAAACCTGTGGGGTGAGCTGAAGAGGAGAGTGCATAAGAGAGGACCCAGGATGAACTAGAAAGATTGTGCAAAGCGGAATGGTCAAAGATCCCTCTATCTGTATTCTCCAAACATGTGAAATATTATAGGAGGAGATTAAGTGCTGTCTTGGGGTTGTACAAAGTATTGACATTAGTGGTGCCACTAATTGTGGCACACATGATTTCATGTAAAGTAAAATAAAAAAATCTTATTGTGGATTTTTTTTTTCACTGAATAATTATACTTAGATTTTTCTCTCTTTTTGCATTATGGTTCTATATTTAAATAAAATATTCATTTATTAGAAGCCTAGGAACACATCTTAAACGAGGGTGCCAATAATAACGACCAACACTGTATATCCAAATTAAAGAAGAAGAAAAAAAAGCTGCCATGTTGAATTTTCTTCTTTCGCACAAAATATGGGCTGGAGTGACATGTCGTCCAGTCCCCCCTGGTTATGACACCCCTGGGTTGATGACATAGTTGTCTAATAATATTAAATAGTTATAATAGTGAGTGAAAAAGTCAAGAGGTCCACCTTAAAACATGTTCCCAAGGCTATGATCAGCCACCCCCCTGATTCAAATACTTACCTCTGGTAAGACAGGTCTATTCTTGTTTAATGGACGATCCAAAAACAGTTGCAACATTTTCTCATTTACTAACTACAACTAATTTTTCTAATTAGCAAGTCAGGGGTTTCAGCCTCAATGCTGCCGAGCTACCACTAGGTCCCTTAACCCTATCTGCTTTAGGGATCCTGTATCATGGCTGACATTGCTTCCGGACAAGCTGGCGTCTGTGTCAAACGCATTTCGTATGTGCCTCCGAGTGGTGCAGTGGTAAAGCGCTCGCCCTATCATCCAGGGATCGTGAGTTCGATTCTCGGGTGATGCTGTAACCTCTCACAGCCGGAGATCTAGAGAGAGCTGATTGGCCGAACCCTCTCAGAGGGGAGGGATGACGTGGATGACCTAGTGTCACACGGTTCGGAGAAACACGTGATAGTCTTCGGCCCTCCCGACTGAGTGGTAGTAGTAGCGTAATGTGGGCCCTCTAGTGTCAGGGAGGAATTGGACACGACTAAATTAGGGAGAAAATCGGGGTAAAAAATAATAAAATGTATTTTGTATGTTATTCACTAATTCTGGGGAAAGAAACTGTGACTTTACGTCAATTTACGTACATTTAGGGCAACATGTTTCCTAAAATGCTTTAAGCAAAGTCTGTAGTGTCCCAGCCTTGCTGAATGATGCACTGTGTCTGGAGTCTTGAAAAACCAACCAGTCCTAAAACAAAGAAACAACAATTTGCCACACTTGGCTCAGCCTTGCAGTGTTTAGACAGTTCTACTGGGCTGCGAATTGAACATCTTTAATCTAGTGGAACACCTGCAGCACAATGGATTGCACCCCTGACTCCCCTTTATGGATAAAAATGGATGCTAACTTGGTAACTCTTTCTTGAAGGCCTTGCAGTTTTCTAAGCTGGATCAACGTAACACACTTGTTGTTACATAGCAAGAAACTCTAACAGAATTATCAACCAGATTAAGCAGGTGCTCAATATACCTATGACCATCCCCAAGCTCCCAAGCACAAATAAAATGGGAGGATTGTATCAGGAAGGGCATCTGGTGTATAACTTGCGCCAAGTCGTTATGTGGATCGGCTGGTCTGCTGTGATGACTCCTGTACTGGATCAGCCGAAAGACCAACAACAACTTTACCAAACACTACTTTGCCTCCTTTGATCAGATTGAGGACAATTTCCCAAATTCTAAATTGATATTTTCCCCTTATTTACATGTCAGGCATTATGTCTGAGATGAATTTTGAAAACACAGGCAAACATCCTTTTATTTTTTTTTCCTGTTTTAGTGTGTCCCCCTGACTCCAAACAATTGGTCTCACTGTTTGTATCTGTTTTCACCCATCATATTAAAACATCCACTGATCATCTATGAAAGGCTTAGTGTAATGAGTTGGGCATTGACCTGTCTGAAATTATGGCCAGAATACACTCTTGTTCCATTAATAGTGGACACCATTTGATTCGAGGGTCGTACACCATCTTCACTACTCCAATTTCGAAAAAGATTTCTCAATCTTTTTCAGTGCAGTGTGACAAATCATTATCTCGTCACACACGTTCTGGCATTGTCATACACTGACAGGATATTGGTCAGACATTTTTTTCTAGGTTTGCGAATGCATATGGCAAAGATATTAGTCGACAAGCTAAATTAGCAAAATCTGTCTGCTCAGTTCACCCGGCATCTACCTACCATCTACCTTTTCAAGGATGGATTTTGGAATAAAATGGTGTCTATTATCCAGATGGAAAAATTTAGGTACACACACATTTTATTTTATTTATTTATTTTTTACATTTTTTAAAATGTACAATTTTTTAAATTAATTTATTGTTTTTTATTTAATGTATTTTTTCTTTTTTTCTTTCCTACTTATGAGTATGTGTGCAAAAAAAATTTTTTCCGTGTGTTTCTTCTATAGTAGGTACTATGTAAAATGTGTAGTTGCAATGTTTTAATTCTGTTGGCTGTTATTAAAATGTTAAATTATGTTTACATATTTACATAATACATAATATTATTATTACATAATATGTTTACATATATAAGGAGCTTGTCGAAACTACTAAAATTAAGTTCAGATCTGTACAATGCATTAGCAAAACCTGAAGGATCATCTTCCAGAACTTTAAGAAAATCACATATCAGTGAGGTTAATTGGAAAAAAGGCTTCAATTTGCTACGGAGCATGAAAAAAATGGACTGTGGGTCACTGAAAAAGGTCAAAATGTTATATGACGAAAATGTTTTATCATATAAGGTCAGACTAACTGAATATACTGAATGACTACCAATTGATTTTTTCCTTTCCTGATGTCATGAGTAATTCCATGGTCTATAGTCAATGCCAGAATTCATTGGGCTCAAATTGTGAGAGTGGTTCAAGGAGCATCATTTTTATTGGCCACCACAGAGTACAGACCATAACCCCTTTGAGAATCTTTGCATAACCGTCCGACTTTACGCAGCGGTCAGAGTCTCCCATCATCCATACAAGATCTTGGTGCCAAATTAATGCGATTTTGAATGGACCTAAATGGTGTGTCAATGCATAAGCTAATTGAAATGATGCCCCAGTTGTAATTATAACGCCTAAGACCCAAGCAGCACAGATATGTGCCGGCAACTCAGCATAGGTCAATGACAATTTAAAAAATATATGTGTGCTTATATAGAAGCCTTTCTGGTGTGTGTTAATGATGAGGCTTCAGACTTCAGACAAACTGTGTATTTGGGTTTTTGGATATGTCAGGAAGAAAAAAAAGTTAGTCAAAGTTGACTTTGATTTGATTTCCATGAGCCAATCCGGATGAAATATAAAGTGAATCTCAGTTAATCCGGATGAAATATGAAGCCAGAGGGTCCTGATGGGGGAAATGGAACTACAGGATGTTAGTGCAGATGCTCTGCCTTGCAACATTTTGTATGTATCTAAGTAAAGGAATCATTGTATGGCCATGTAAAAGTCTATAGGTTTTTCATCCTGATTTAATCAGTATCATTATTTAAACTCCTGCTGAGTCTAGTGTCTTTAGCCCTATTGTTGTAATATTGTTTTTGTTTATTTATGTTTTGTTTATGTTTGTTGATTTCATTAAATAAAGTCTTAACGTCTGCAATTATGCTGTGCCTGCATCCACCCTCGTTCCTGACAGTGTTTATATACTAGAATAGGTAATTACATCTACAACGTTATTTCAAGCCTAACTGGAAATGCATTTTCACTTTTTATTTCATTCATTTTGGAAGAGCAATTTGAAACTCAGTGTTGAAACTGAACTCCACCTTTTCACGAGACATGGTATTCAGCCATCATATAGCTTGTATTTGCACTGTTCTTACATCACTTTACATCTATTGGAAAATGTATTTTTTTGATGGATATATCATAGTTTATAATCCAAAAGAAGAAACACTTGCTTAAATATGCAGTGTGTTTATATTTCTTTCTCTTTGCACTTCTCATATAGGCATAAACCCCCCCTACAATAAGTATTAGGGATAAATGTATAAACCTCCTTATTAAAATCTGCATACAGTGCCTTTCAAAAGAATCCAACCCCTTGAACTTTACCACATTTCGTCACATTACAAGCACAAATGTAAATGTATTTTTTGGAATTTTATGTGATAGACAAACACAAAGCGGCACATAATTGTGAAGTGAAATGAAAACGATAAATGGTTGTCATTTTTGCTGTTGTTGTTGTTAAGAAGTTTAAAGCAGGGTTAGGTTATTAAAAATATTCCAAGCTTTGAACATCTCACGGAGCGCTGTTCAATCCATCATCCGAAAATGCAAAGCGTGTGGCACAACTGCAAACCTACCAAGACAGCTCTGTCCACCTAAACTGACAGGCTGGGCAGAGAAGCAGGGTAACTCTGGAGGAGCTGCAGAGATCCGCAGCTCAGGTGGCTGAATCTGTCCACAGGACAATCAATTATACCCAAATATAATAATACCCAGGTGAATCACTAATAACGGAGAACATATGAAATGGGACTATTTTGCAAAAGAGGATGGCAACAGCTCTGGCTTTTGAAGTGACTGTAGACTGATAAACTTGGGAAATGCAATTGATTTTTAAATGTCTTTGCTCAGTAGGTTTAATGTGAGTCTCTTGCAAAAACCTAATATCTGTGGACGGTGACAGTAACAAGCCATGTGGAACTGCAAACAGGACTTCTTATGGCCTTCTTTCAAAAATGGCTTTTTTTGCCACTCTACCATAAAGGCCATACTGTATTTGTGAAATGCACCACTAATAGTTGTTTTCCAATCACTTGTGGAAAATTCTGATAATCCTGACTTTTTTCCGTAGGCTTTTTGATTTAGTTCTTGACCATAATTCTACCAACTTGATAACTGGTCTCAACATTTATTTATTATTTATTTATTTATGGCTATTTGATACTTAGAGAGTATAGCATCCAACTGACATATTCATTTATTCCCCAAATAAAATCTGTAAAAAAATGTATCTCAGAGTTTATGGCCGCTAATGACACGGGTGACGTTTCTGACGACACTGTTGCTGTTGTTTTTTCGGCTGCTCTCGGCAAAGGGTCGCCAGAGACGACCATCCAGACAACAGGCACAGGTTTAATGCTGGATGCCCTTTCTGACGCAACCCCATTTTATCCTTGGTGCTTGGGACCGGCACTGCTTCAGCATATACTGGTGTGGTTGCCCCGTTAATTTTAAGAATGGTTCTTGATTGTGATTAAAAGTTTGTTGCCAAGGTGTTGGCCACACGTTTTACTATTGATACAGATCAAAGTTATTATTCCTTGATGCTAAAGAGTTTGACCAGATTGAGTGCATTTAGTTTTGGAGCAAAAAAAAAGAGAAGAGAAGAGAAGAGAAGAGAAGAGGAGTGAAAGTGAGATGACAGTTAGGTGTGGTCACAGTCACATAATGTATAAGGTGAGTGTATATATAGTGTATAGAGTGCAAGCAGGGACTCCGGCAGGACTAACTATGACATCGTAACTAAAAGGGAGAGCCAGAAGGAAACACAGACATGAGGGCTCCCTAAGATGTAAACCAACCAACCAATGAGAGTGGGGAAGACAGCATCTAAACATACCAGTTCATCACAATACTCTACGTCCATGAGTCCCCCAGATCTGCTGCTTTACCTAAGGCAAATCTATTTACAAAAATGCTTGGCTAAATAAATAGGTTTTTAGCTTAGACTTAAACACTGAGACTGTGTCTGAGTGCTGAACATTAATTGGAAAGCTAGTCCATAACTTTGGGGCTTTATAAGAAAAAACTCTGCCCCCTGCTGTACTTTTCATAATAAATGCTACTGACAAGCAGCCTGCATCTTTTGATTTAAAAAAATAATAATAATAAATAAATAAATTGTGTGAGTATGAGCAGCGATATGGTTTCATGCCTAGAAAGAGTACAAGAGATGCAGTATTTGCTTTGAGGTTGCTGATGAAGAAGTACAGAGAAGGTAATTGGGCGTTGCATTGTGTCTTTGCATGTGTATGACATGCAGACAGGAGCTGGGGTATTGTATGAGGAAGTCTGAAATGGCAGAGAAGTATGTTAGAGTGGTACAGGACATGTATGAAAGCTGTAAGGTGAGGCTACATGGAGCAGAGGTGAAGAAGGTGCAGGAATTTAAGTACTTACAGTCAATGGTCCAGAGCAATGGATAGTGTGGAAAGGACGTGAAGAGGTGTGTGCAGTCAGGTTGGAATAGGTGGAGAAAAGGGGTAGGTGTGTTGTGTGATAAAAGACATACACCATCTCTATCATTCTCGCTGTTAAAGATAGTGGTGAGACCAGTGATGCTCTACGGATTAGAGACAGTGGCACTGAAGAAAAGACAGGAGGCAACTGGAGGTAGCAGAGTGGAAGATGTTGAGATTCTCTCTGGTAGTGACATGGATGGATAGGATCAAGAATTAATCCATCAGAGGACAACCCATGTTAGATGCTTTGGAGATAAAAGTCAGAGAGGCCAGATTGAGGTGATTTGGACATTTCAGACAAGAGATTGTGAATATATTGGTAGAAGGATTCTGACGTTAAGGACATGAAGTTAGTTGGTGTGAGAGAAGAGGATGCAGATGATTCGCTGTGGCGACCCCTAAAAGGGAACAGACAAAAGACAAAGAAAAAAAAGAAGAATCTATTGGTGCTGGTTTATTTACAATTTGCAAGTAGCTTATTAGTAGCTAATTTTAAAGTAGATTACTAAATCCTGCACTTAACATTGCTTTTACTCAAGATTTTGATTTCACTTACATTGCAGGTTAAACTTTAGGCAGATACAATATCTAAAGTACTGCAAAAGTTTCAAGAAATTCCATCCAGAGGTCGATTCCAGATGTGCCCACAGTTTAACGCATGCGCACTTTGCTGTCAAAACTTCCTTTCTACTCATTATGATTTCACTTATGATGCAAGGTTCAGTTTTCATAGTGTACAGTATGTGGCATTTGTTTGGAGTAAGCCATGATGAGTCACGCTGTTGTGTCTTTGTATTGAAGATTGTGCCAGTTTGTGGATGTGCATTGCCATAGTTTCTGTGTCTTTGCATACTCTGAGTATACACGGTAAACTACTGTACAGTGGAATATCGGATTGCGAGTAACGTGGTTTACGAGTGTTCTGCAAACCGAGCAAAGATTTTTAATAATTTTTTATTTGGAAACCGAGCAAGTATTAGTTTACGAGCGCCGAGTATCATGCTTCACACATGCGACTCTTATTTTGACACCGAGCGTCACTCTCTCACCTAATTCCACACACACACACACACACACACACACACACACACGGCGCCTGCGCGCAGCAACGGAAACACTTATCTGTCAGGATTTATTTGTACTTTTTTTTAAAGGTAAAGTGCAGATTAATTTGTTTTATTTTCATTATAATAATCTACATATTTACATACATCTACATAATTATAGACTGTATTAATTATTTTTATGTATTTATTTTTGGGGGCTGTGGAACGAATAATTTGAGTTTTCATTATTTCTTATGGGAAATGATGATTTGGTTTAAGAGTGTTTTGGAATATGAGCCCACTTCCGGAACGAATTATGCTCGTAATCCAAGGTTCCACTGTACATAGTTTGGTTTGTTGAATACAGAGTATAGTCATGCCCACCTCAAGGCAATAGCGCTGAATTGATAGATGATGTGATGTAATTAGGCTGGACAGACATACAGACAGACAGAAAATTTTCTGAGGTCCTCCATTGTATGAATCCTTAGTTCTGATTAATGTACAGACAAAACATTTTATTTATATAGATTATAGATATATAGTTAAAAATTTTTAAATCTTTGGATGAGGTATTTAGGCATTTTATGAAGTGAAGTAATGGAAAGCACCCCTGTGTGGTTGTGTGTAGAGTCTAGGTTTATTTGGAATAGGTCACTCCCTGCTGTTTTACAAGACTAACTTACATTTATCTCAGTATACATCTGAGCAGTTGATGGTTAATGGCCTTGCTCAAGGGCCAAACAGCGACAAGTTGGTGGCACTGGGGTTTAAACTGGGACCTTCCCATCAGTAGTCAAACCCCCCTAAGCTGGACAGTGGAATATAAAAGTTGAAGACTTTGCATCTTTTGATCAGCTTCATGTCAAATTTAGTCTCCCCAAATCTCCATTTTTCCATCATCTTCAGATTTGGCATTTTGTTAGACAGAGTTTTTCTTTGAAGTTCTTCCAATGACTCAATGGTCTTATTACTGTAGTTTTCTGATTCTAGAAATGTCGTTACTTGATTTGTTTCATTATTTAGTCAAAGCTTTCTGATTTCTTCTGATAATGATATTGGTAATTGATATTGGTAGCGTTCTTATAATAAATGGGATGAGGGTTTGCACATGATTCATGGATGCTTAGTCAAAGCTTGGTTTTAGCTTATAAAGTATAAAGTTATACATAAACTGCATTATTCTAAAACTAAGCGCAATAAAAATAATTCTAATATTTCACCCATTTGTGACAGATGCAAGTGCCAAGAGGTTTTGTCTTAATGTAATTGGCTTCTGGCCAGGTGTATTTAACCTGTATTCAAATGTTTATGAAACAGAGATAATTCCTGACTGTAAGCTTGCTTTGCTTGGTTACTCTGATGCAACCAATTAGTTACCTTACCATGTTCAGGTGTCTCTCGTGTTTGGTATGCCAGTGGCAAAATGGGTAATTTTGAGATAGTGGAAGTCTTCACTTCCTCCATCTTTTCAGAGATGGCAGAACAAGATGCTTTCTTCTTTGCATCTTGAAAATATATCGTATATAAAAGCAAAAGTTTTGAAAAAGTTTGACAGAATGTGGGAACCTTTTTTTGGACTCATTTTTTGGAGTTGTTCACCCCAGCTTTGATTGTGATTATGATGGAAATATTATTTTATGTTTTGTAATAAGTAATTGTTTTATTTTGGTGCATTCTTCATGGATTTTTGATTGTTTTCATATGGCTTTACATGAGGTGTTCTTGATGTTGTTCTTTGTTGAGCGTGGGGTGGTTGGAGTAATCTGGGGTGTGTTCTTTGTTCCTATATTGTATTGTGAAATACATATAAAATAATGTGCTGGTATGCCTTTATCCCATCAAGAGTCTGTCCCCATCCTCATTGCACGATGACTTGCAGAATGGTTGATAAAAATCTAAATTATTTAACTCATATGCTATGGCCCTCACAGTCATCAGATCTCAAGCCACTTGAACACCTAAGGGAGTCTTGGGAAATACACACACCTGTCTTATACTGCTCTCACCACCGCCATTATGATCAAAACATATGAAAGAAAACCTTAGGGAAGGACATTCTTCTTGGTACATTTTCAAAGACTTGACGAATCTATAAGATGACATGGTAAGATTCTCATTTACTAATCAGAAAGTTGGGTTCTAGCCTCAATGCTTTCAAGCTGCCATTAATTCCATTAACCCTATCTGCTCTAGAGATGCTGTATCATTGCTGACCCTGCTTCCTAACAATCTGGCATCGGTGTAAAAAGAAATGTGCTCTATTAAGATACTTAAAAATAACATAGATCATTGTGAAAACAACAATGTCATTAACTAGCAACCACTCACTCTTACTCATTCTCTATATGACTTATCCTGTGCAGGATTGCATATGGCCTGGAGACAGCAATCTCTGGGATGGCAATGCATCGTAAAGCACATACTCATACTCACTCACACTACAGGAAAATAAAAAATGCCAGTTAGGCTAATCTGCATATCTTTGGACTATGGAAGGAAACTCTGTGCACACAGCCTAGGGGATAATCAAACGATTGACTTTAGAGGTATCAGACCACAGGCCAACTTTCAAGAACTCCTCCCCTTTATCACAACCATCATCAACCTTTCCATATCATCAGCCTTGGCACAGCATGGCAATGGGTTGCTTCCCACCTAGAAGATCAGTCATTGGTGTCATGGAGGGGATCCACATCTACTAGTGTCCCATAAGGCTCAGTACTTGGTCCTCTTCTGTTATCCCTCTTTACGCGTTCTCTTGGTGAAGTCATATTCCCACATGGCTTTTCAATCACCATTGTTACAGTATGTAGATAACACACAACTCATCCTTTAATTTCCTCCTTCAGACACTCAGGTTTCCACCTGGATCTCATCATGTCTGGTAGACATCTCATCCTGGATGGCAGCTTCGCAGCTGAAACTTAATCTCAGTAAAAACTGAACAAAAACGGCCCAGTGACCGCTTGCTTCTCAGCTCTAATCACACCCTGCACCACAATACGTTCTATCCAATCCTCAAGCACTGCTCAACTGGTCCCACCTTCACTCATGGATAAAGGGAAACATGCATCTAGACTATTTTCTATTCTGGCTACCCTAGGTGGTAAAATTTACTTCCTCTAGTTGTCTGTAGAGCTGAGTTACTGGCAATGTTTAAGCAACAACTAAAGACCTATCTGTTTCTTAGATATTTGGGTTAACCCCCCACCCCGCAAAAAATCGAATCTATCCAATTGACAGAAACTTCAAACACTTTTGTAAGTTGCTCTCGAAAGCGTCTGCCAAATGTCTAAATGGTAATATTTATGTAAGAAAACTACGTATCATTGAAGTGAATTGGAAAAAGGCTTCAGTTTACTAGAGAAGATAAAGAAGGACTGTGGAGCATTGGAAAAATGTCATGTGGTGTAATGGGTCCCACTTGTTCTTACTGTACAAGCCTGTGGAGGCAGTGTTATGATCTGGGGTTGCTTCAGTTGGTCAGGTCTAAGTTCAGCAATGTTATGTGCCCAAAAAATTAAGTCAGCTAATGACCTGAATTTTCATATAAAATAATTTTTCATTGAATAGGTGGCAAGCAGCAAGGTGGTGTAGTGGTTAGCACTGTCACCTTGCACCTCCAGGGTCCGGGTTCGATTCCCAGCCTGTGTGCATGAAGTTTGCATGTGCTTGGTGAGTTTCCTTCCACAGTCCAAAGACATGTAGGTTAGGTTAATTGGCATTTCCAAATTGCCCGTAGTTTGTGAATAAGTGTATGTGTGTGCCCTGTGATGGATTGGCACCCTGTCCAGGCTGTACCCCGCCTCGTGCCAAAAGTCTCCTGGGATAGGCTCCAGGCCCCCCGTGACCCTGAATACAGGATAAATTGGTATAGATGATGAGTGAGTGAATAGGTGGCTTCATATTACAGATGATTCATTAAAAAACAAAAAATATTAAGAAATATCCACATACATACTGTATTTGGGATATCTCACTCAGTGCTTTGAAACCTAAAAGATTTTGCTCTTTTACACCACCCATACGACCTTGTTTTTTTTCTGAGTTTCTTGTTTTCCTGAAGTGAATGGAATGGGTGTGCATTCCTGAGTGAGGCTTCACACGTCAACAGCGTCACTCTCATCTCTCTTCTATAAAAGCCTCGGCACAGAGCTTCAACAAAGTGACACGCCGACACACACTTCGAACTCTTTGTTTTAAGTATTCCCATTTTGTATTGAACCCAAATGTGCAGACAATTGCAGTTGACCTGAAGAGCAAATTAGCATTAGCTTAGCATTACAGAGGAAAGACTAGATCTGTATGTAAGTAACACTGTGTACCCCAGAACATAACTCTGTGTAACATATGAATTACAATGTTAGTTTCACCAGAATATAATCTTATTAAATTAATGAATCCATGTGATACATCATCATAAAGTCTAATAGGCCCAACTGAGCAAAGTGTACATCATCTACAGAGATGCCTTTCTTCTGTGTAAAGAAACCTCAGATTAACAGTGCAACATTTTGACTTTGATTCCCAGACTGTCTCCATGAACAACCAAAATGATCCCACTGGATCCCATGGGTTGATTGGCGCTGTCACTGTTTGTGAGTATCTAAGTAAAGAAATCATTCCATGATCATCTAAAAGTCTGTCACTGTCCATGTGAGACTCATCATTGCACAGGGTTGCCAAGATTGTAAAATATTTCAAGAGGTTTATGTCATTAGTAAATACGTTCATGTACTGGATAAGGTAGTATCATTTTTATAACGTCTTTTCCAGCCTAAATGGAAATGCATTGGACCAAGTGGGTGTAGAATTGGGTCTGGAGGATGACATCAGTGGAATTTTTTTTTTAAATTGTTACTGGTATCCACGTGTCCCCTTAGAGCAATGCATGTATTCATATCAATACAAAGCTCTTCTAACTAATCACCTTTATCCTGTGATGAAACCTTTATCCAACCTATTTTCACTTTCATTTTTTCATTAATTTGGGCAGAGCAATCCGAAATTTAGGGTGTGTCCTAAACCACACCCTTTAATGACACAGGTGAGTCAGCCAACATATGGGGAAAGCAAAATCTTTATTGTTTTGATCTTAGATTATTTGTTGTCTTTAGCGAATCTTTTGCTTTAGCGAAGAAGATCTTTACATGTTTATATTGCTAAAACTGGATATTACCATATGATTAACAGTCTAAATAAGGAATGCTGTTAAATATTACTATTGGGATTCATTTTAAAATTATTAATTTTGTTGATGGAGGAGTGCATACAGGTACATGCAGGTTGTGACACAAAATAAAAAAGACACTTGTTAAAATATGCAATATGTACAGTTTACTTTTCTTTTTTATATATGTCTTTTGATATAAAACTTATTAAAAGCTGCATATATTGACATAGGCATCCTGTCAGTTTGGCACTATAAACGTGGGTTAAAGAACCAGATCCAAGAAGCAAAAAGCCAATTTGATGGGGACGTGGACTCGCAGAGCCAGAGTCTCATGGAGGAGCGCAAGCAGTTGCAGAAGGAACATATGGAGTTAGAGAGAAGGGAAGCTGCCCTGTATCATGAAGAAGCTCAACTATTGAAAGCACGTAACCGGATAGGGGACTCCAAAAAAAACCTGGACTCACACACCCAGTATATCATGAAGGAGCGCAGACAGCTGCAGAAAGAGCGTATGGATCTAGAGGAGGAGAAGAAACGTGTCCTGCAGCCTAGAGCAGCTGGCTTGGCAATGCTGGAAGCTCTGCAACAAGAGGAGGAACAGAAAAGAAAAAAGAGCTCATGTTTTACTAAAGGAGGTGGAGCACCAACTGGTGGAGAGGCAGAATGTCTACTGCGGTCTCCAACTGTCCAGGGCACTCAATCTGCCCAAGAAACGCATTCTGACAGAGATGGAGAATGACCTGCTGCTCAGGGTGGCCAAGGACCCAGTAGGTGTAGAATTAGGCCTGGAGGATGACAACCGTGACATTTTAAAAAATGATTGGCACTGCGCAGACATGATGAATATGAACACAGGGAAAAATGGGAAGCTGATGTGGCTGTATCTAAAATACTGGAGCCTTCAGCTTACAATGCAGAAATACAGTAGAGCAGGGGACCAGTTGAAAGTGAAAAATGGCAAGTGAAAAATAACCGAATAATGTGCAACGTGTTTTTAACTCCATGTGATGCCAATAGTGTGTGGCAGTTGTCAGGCTTGAACTAATACATACGTACAGTATATACAGATGAGTGACGAATTGGATAAAAAAAGAAAAAATCTGCAAACATGTAACTGATATCCACGTATCACCCTTGGAGCAACACACGTATTCATATCAATACAAAGCTCTTCTAAATGATCACCTTTATCCTGTGATGAAACCTTTATCCCACCATGAGTCTGTCCCCATCCAAAGAGCATGACGACTTGCAGAATGGTTGATAAAAATGAATTTATGTAAATCATATTCAATTCAATTTTATTTGTATAGCGCTTTTAACAATTGTCATCATTGCAAAGCAGCTTTACACAATCAAAAGAATTATTGAAGTTTGTATGAAATGTGTATGAATCAAAGATGGTCAGATAGTCCCTGATGAGTGAGCTGAGGGCGACAGTGGCAAGGAAAAACTCGCTGAGATGGCAGTAGGAAGAAACCATGAGAGGAACCGGACTCAACAGGGAACCCATCCTCATTTGGGTAAAACAGAAAATCATATATTATGGCCCTCATAGTCATCAGATCCTAAGCCACTTGAACACCTAAGGGGAAACACACCTCTCTTACACTGCTCTCACCACCACCACCACTAAAATTTAAACATCTGAAAAGAAACTCTTTGGGAAGGACATTCTTCTTCACTTGACGAAACCTATGACATTATATTAAGGGTGTTTTGGTGCCTCGTCATGATCCAGCCAATGTCCTTTAATTTGTCCCTCATCTGTCATTTTTCTTCTTTTCTTTTTTTTAGTCGTGATAGGATTACTAAATCCGCTGACAAGAAATTCTAAATAATTCTGCTTCTGTGAGTGTATAATGTGGTTTCTGTTATCCATGATGAAATGATAGCGGTGTCACTTAAACTGTTATTCCTATACATGTAAATCATCCCTGTAATAATAAAGTAAAAAATATATATTAATACTAATAGAAAGATTTCATTCCAAACAGATCTCTTATGTCTTTTTTAATAACTTGATTCAATTTTGTTTTTACAAGTTTGTATTAGTAGATATACAAAGTATAGACATGCTCGATCTATTTCAAACACCTGACACACTTTATTTGGAGGTTATATTTGCATATGCATATACTGTATATGATTATATATGAGATATGTTAAGCGGTGTACATAATAAGTGAGAGAGCATGATAGCATAGCACCCTATTATTACATAATATCAGAAATAAAAATCATAAAAGGCAAAATTCTTTTGGATTAAAATAATGATTTCAGATGAATATTTCTATGCTGTCTAAAATGATTAACAGAATGAACGCTGTTTTTCCTGTAGGTGGGAGTGTATGATTTTAAAACCTGACTCCAACTGTAAAATATTTGATGTGCAACAGTAGTTCAGAAATAAATGATACAAAAGAAGAATATATGTTTTATAATATCTGGGGCTGTAATGTTTGGTCAGGTGTTAAAGGCGTGAACCCTTTTTCTTGATTGTGCCCAATTATGAATTTCTGAAATCTACAACCATATCAAAAGAAAATTGCAAATGTTACAGAAGTCAGGACCAAGCATTTGCTTTTATATGGTAAATATTTTCTGTATGTACAAGGAGTGTTCAAGTCAAACGGGAATTGTGTGGAATAACAGAACACAGTTAGTAAAGTTAGGACTGTGTGGGGATGTGGTTCGATCCCCGGCCAGGCTCGTTTCCCGTCTCTGTGTGCATGGAGTTTGCATGTTCTCTCCGTGCTTGGTGGGTTTCCTCCGGGTACTCCGGTTTCCTCCAACAGTCCAAAGACATGTAGGTTAGGCTAATTGGCGTTCCCAAATTGCCCGTAGTGTGTGAATGAGTGAGTGTATGTGTGTGTGTGTCTGTGCCCTGCGATGGATTGGCACCCTGTCCAGGGTGTACCCTGCCATGTGCCCTAAGTCTCCTGGGATAGGCTCCAGGCCCCTGTGACCCTGAATTCAGGATTAAACGGTATAGATGATGAGTGAGTGTTCCTGAAGTCTTCTGTAAATGTTGATCATTTTACATTCACAAGAAATTTCATCACTAGTCCTGGTTTTAATTGAACACCCCTTTTATTAGTCCCAACAAAATTCCAAATCAGTAGAGCATTATTTCTACTACTATAAGGTTATTAATTATTGCACTAGCATGTTTAAGTTGAATTATCATAATATTTTACTATCTTGGATTAGCAAATTATTGGCAAGACAAGTTTAGGTTTGTTTAATGGATAATACAAAAACACTTGCATCTTTTCCAATTAGCCTAATCTGCATGTCGTTGTACTGTGGGAGGAAACCAGAACACACAGGGGAAATCCACCCGTCACAAGGAGAACATGCAAACGTCTTGAACACAGACCAGAGGCAAACTCAAACTTTCTACATTGGAGGTGCGAGGCCATAGTGCTAACCACTACACCGCCATGCCACCAGAACGTTTTGCAGAATAATAAAAATGAGTTCCTTAAAACTTTCCCACAATAAATGAAACACCAGATTTGATGTAGAAATGAAAAGATAATATGTAAGGAATAAAGACACTTGGTATCAAGGGTAGCTGTTATAGTGGGAAAATACAAAACGATGGGACGGTTTGAGGCAGACTGATGCCAGGCCAAAATAAATCTACCTGGATTTAATTAACAAAATACATAAGAGCCTTCCAGTAGATAATTACTGCAGTCATTAATATGTTTCAGCTGGTAACATGTTATTTAACCTTAACTGAGGCAGTGAGTAGCTTCTCATTTCTTAAACACCAAATGATTGCCTTGCATCAAGCAAAGAAAACAACTAAAGAGATTGATGAAATTACTTGAACTGGGTTAGGAACTTTCTGAAAGGATATTCATGAACCATCATCACCAAGTTTGAAAAGTGGTCGAAAAAACCTCCCGAATGAGCGCCACGGGAAATCACTTAAAAACATCATTTTAATCAAATCATTAGTCAATGCCTGAATTCATCAGGTTCAAATTGTGAAAGAAGAATAAGAAGAATAATCATACGTGGATTGGCCACCACAGAGAATCTTTACCCAGCGGTCCAACTCTCCCATCATCCATACAAGATCTTTTTTTTTCTAATTAATGGGCCTCTGGATGGAAATAAATAGTGACATTGCATAGGCTTATCAAAATGATGCACGAAGCAAAATGTGGAAATGTGGCAAAATATCGGAGTGTGCGATTTTTTTTTTTTTGACTAGGCAGCGTAACAGCTCGTCCTGGAGAGGATGATTCTTCCCAAGCTCCTGCACAAGTACCCAAAATGATTCCTCATGCTCCCAGAACCACTCTTTATATCCTGGAATATGCCTGTGCCATCAGGAAAGAAACATTCCATTGATGTGATAACCTGGTCATTCAAGTCAAGTTAAGTCATTTCAACCATATACAGTTAAGTACACAGTGAAACAAAACACTGTCCCTAGTGGACCAAGGTCCTACATACAACATAAATGAATACTGTACCATACATTAACAAAACTAGCTAAGTCACCTAATTAGCTAACTAGCTAAGACAACCCACAAATGAACAAAACTAGCTAATAATTATACAAAAAGACAATATAAAGTGCAAACATTAACATGACACAATGTACTACACTGTAAATTTGATCCAAGATCATAACACTGGTTCCAGACACTTGTATAGAGACCATTATATATATACAAGTCTCTATAGAAGCAAATATAGTGAAAGGAATGTGCTGTTTGTTTTCCCGTACTGAGTGGAATGGGTGTGGTTCCTAAATGAAGGTTCATAATCAATGACACTTATGCATCACACAGAGTTTCAAGTGACACGACGAGACGCACTTTGAAGTCTTACCATTAGACATAACATCATTATAAGTAAGTGTTTGAAGCTTCATTTATTTTAAGTAATGATGTTTTTTATTAAAACCAAATGTGCAGACAATTGCTGTTGACATGAAGAGAATTAGCTCAGCATTATATAGGAAGGACTGGGAGTAACCTAGAGTTTTGTTTTGTTTTGGTTTATGGCTTACTGTATGAATAACGCCTGTATTTACCAGGTGTGTATATAGAGTAAGTAACACTGAGTGTGGTCCATTTTGACAATAATGCATCGAAGATATAAGACTGCATAACGTTTGGGAACTACAATGTTGTGAATCAGTATATAATCTTATTTAAATCAATTAATTGAACTAATATGTCTTCATAAAACCTGAGAAACATTTGTACTGTATAGTTATTAAATATGTTCATATGCTGGAATAGGTAGTGTCATTTTATACATAATTTCCATCCTATCGGGAAATGCAGTTTCACTTTTTTTGTTTCATTAATTTGGGCAGAGCAATTCAAACCTACACATTTGTCAGTTGGCTATCATATGTAGAAAGTAAAATCTTCCTTGTTTTACTCTTTCATCACTTTATGTCTTTAGTGAAAAACAATCAGCAGGAATCTTTTGCTTTTTTAACAACAAACTTTATTATATGCTAGGAAAGCTCCAGGAACGCATCTCATGGCGGACCAAAAGCAGTTTCAGAAGAAACGTGAGGAGCTAGAGAGGAAAGAAGCTGCCCTAAGCAATGAACAAGCTCAACTACAGAAAGCACGTAACCGGATTAAGGACGCCGGGGAAGCCATGGAATCACGGGCCCAGTATCTGGCGGACAAGGAGAAACAGCTGCAGAAGGAAAGTGGCCACTCTGGTCGAAAGACTTGAGTAATCTATGAGATGGCGGTGCATCGAGGGTGTTTTGGTGACTCGTGAACCTTCACCTTACCAAGTCAATGTTCTTTAATTTGGCACCCATGTGTACTTTCTTTTTTCCCCCTTAGCTTTGTATAATCAAGAAGTTACTAGATTTACTGACATTAAATCATCTTACTTGGATAATAATAAAAAATGTTGCATTTTAAATAAAAGTCTTTGGTTTTACAAGTTTATCTGTACATGTCGAACTCACTCTTTTAATTATATCTTCAGGGTTTATACATTGGAGGACCCAAAACCAGTCTCAGAAAAATACAAAAAGGTTTCTATATGTTTGTCTGCCCAGGCAGCCTTGTCACAGCATCACACAAAACTGGCTAGACAGAATTTAAGGAAGCTTTTGCAGTACTTGGATATCTGTCTGAAGTTAAACCTGTGCCATAAATGAAATCAAAATGTTGAGTAAAAGCGATGTTATGAACAGTTACAGTATGTGCCAATTTGAATAATCTACTTTAAAATAAGCTACTAATAAGCTACTTGCTCAATGTTAAACACCTGCACAAATAGATATTTAATTGGAAAAACTAAACTGAAATTTTTAAAGGGATTACATCATATATTCACTGCCTAAATAACAGCGCTGAAGTGGTATAAATAAATGTTAACACGCTGGAGTCGTTTTAAGACAAAACTTCATCCTGATCTTATCCATTTTTTCGTTTTTTTCATCTGTGATTTTCTCTCTGATGAGACGACGAAAGAAGTACAACTTAACGTAAGACAATCAACAGTACAAAATTTTATGTCTTTGAAAAAGTCAGCGGTTCAATCCTCAATGCTGCCAAGCTGCCACTAAGTCACTTAACCCTACCTGCATTAGGGATGCTGTATCTTACCTGACCCTGCTTTCTAACAAGCTGGCGACTGTGTAAAAGAATTGAAATGTGCTTTAATAAGATACAGTAACATAAATTATGATGGAAACAAAGGTGACTTTAAGTAGTAAACGCTCACGCCTAATCCATTTACTTTTATTTAGGCATGTATTCCACACATTATCAAATTACAAAAGGAAGGAGTTTCAAAATTTTTATGATTTGGGGCA
>JAAGKR010002550.1:66504-81302 GCA_011419295.1 Clarias macrocephalus | reverse complement strand
GCAGGCTCTGAGGACTCAATCTGAGATGGCGTCTGGTCCTGCTGCTTTCCTGGTGTTCACTCTCTTGAAGGCTCTCCTCACGTCATGCTCGGAGATGATGAACGCGTTTCCGGTACTGGCAGTGACTTCCTGTCTGCAGCCGTTAGCACCGCTAGCATTAGCAACGCCAGCATCTTTAGCTGCAGCCTCGAAACGAGCATAGAAGGTGTTCAGCTTATCTGCCAGAGTCATGTTCGCGTTCGTCACACCGGATGTTGGTGCTTTATAATCCGTTATTGTCCTTAGTCCCTGCCACAGGCTCCTAGAGTCACTCTGTTGGAGTTGTGACTCTAGTTTCCTTCCGTAGCGCTGTTTCGCCTCCTTCACCGCCTTCTGGACATATATGACGCAGCCTTGTACTGGTCCATTGTAGGCAGCGGTGTGAGATCTCAGAGCGTCGCGGATGGTTTTATCCACCCACGGCTTCTGATTAGGAAACATTCTGATGGTCGTTTTCTGTACGGTATCATCCGCTAGTTTCCCGATGAATCCCACAACCGCTTCCGTAAACACACTGACGTCATCAGAGCTGTTTCGGAACATGTCCCAGTCTGTGTCATCGAGTGCGTCCTGAAGCGCGGCCACAGATTGGTTCGTCCAGCGCTCTGAACCGGAAGTTCCTGTTTTAGCCTTCAAGCGATGAAGTGATGAAGAAATCTGTGCTACATTACTTCATACCTCTAGTCAGACACTTCGCTTGTGGTTGAGGATGAAGGTATAGGTTATCTGTTTATGAAAAATGATTTTTTATGTAAGATTAGTACCCCTACTGTTGTTGAACTAGTTGGTGTACTAGTCATCCGGTCTTCATCCAGACCTAATGTTATTACTCCCTTAGTGACTAGTCTTAATTCACTTGTTATCCCTGAACATACTCGACACGCTTATCCAGCCTCAAACACTATAACTGTACAGTCACACCTTCACTCTGCATGTACCCACCCACCCCACCCATCCTCAGACAACAGTCACACAGCCACATTTGCACACAGATCACTCTCATTAGCTGCAAGCACATCTCAATGACACAGCTGAACAGCCACATCCTCAGTCAGAACACACTCACCAACTAGACCGACATTCTGCAAGCACAGCTCTCTGGGACGGCCAGAGACCAGAGTACAACCCCTAAGCACCCACTAAACAATCAAATAACAACAGAAAACACTCCCCAGCACTCAAATGTCCTGATACAATGGAATCCAAGCTACCCTTTGTTGGAAACAAAAACCTGCTTAAATGTCAGATCTGTTGATATCCAGCAGATGTTCTGTTAGATTTGGGCTCACAAGTTAGCATAATTGACTGAGAATGAGTTGACACCCCCAACTATCCAGTGAAACCATTAGAAAAACTTCTCAGGACAGATCTTAATGTCTATGTAGTAAATGGCAAGCCATTCCCTACAATGGGTGTCTATAAGTTACCGTTAACTCAGTGGGTCATGACAATGCTAATCTCTATGCAAGTCCCTTTCTTTGTTAGACAGCTTTCCCTATCACAGCCTTTAGTGGGGGCAAACATAATTGAAGTCATCATCAACAGAAACCTTGCAATGCTAACAGGGCTACCGTTCTCAGTACCCTAAATAAAGCATTTAGGATGGAAGGAGAAGAGGGGCAATGGTGAAATTCATCCAGACCTCCTGCAGAACAGACTATGACCCAGCAATGATAAGAGTCGGCAAAGACAGTGTGGTCGTTCCAGCTGGCAGCACAGTACATGTGTGGTGTAGAGTACCCTCGATCTTCAATACCTCTGACCCACTTTTGCTATATGAACCATCCAACATGTCACCAAGTTCCTTGAAACAAAAATCCAGGAGTCACGGGTGGAAGCCTGTCAAATTGGGGTTAAATAATATTGTCTCATATATTACATTTACATTTTGTTGCAGTCTGTTCAGAAGGTTCTACGAGCTCGCCCTGCAACATCATGGTGTAAAACTGAAACCAAAGAAGTGTGAGGTATTCCACAGGTAGGTCTGATATGTTGGTCAGTTGGTGTTGTTAGAAGCCATATGGGTGCTAAAGAACAAGACACCACAAACAGTTGGAGATGTCAGGCAGTTGCTCGGGTTCTTGCACCTATGTGCAGAATTTCTTAAGCTTAGCCAAGCCCCTGTACGACTTACTTCAGTCCAAGGTTAAATCCCCGAAGCTCAAACAGCCACAAGGAAGAATACAAAATCACCAGCTGTCTGCCCGAGTCCCAATAGAATGGAGCTGTGAAAATTAGCAGGTTCTTGAACATTTTATAGACACGCTGAACCAACCCCCAGCATACCCAGACTTCATTCACCCCTTTATACTTTACACAGATGCGTCTCAGAGGCCTCTACAAGAACCAAGATGGAAGGATGAGAGTAATTGGTTATGGTTCATATTCCTTAACACTAATTCCTCGCTCTAAAGTGGGCATTATGTGACAAGTTTATGGAGCACCTGTTCTACACATCACATTTCACAGTCTTTTCTGCCAATAATCCACTGACATATCTCTTGGACACAGCCCCATTTAACACAATGGGTCACCGCTGGATGGGACAGCTTGCTGACTTTCACTTCCACCTTCGATATCAACCAGGCAAAGTTAAGAATTGATGCAGACACCTTGTTTCATTGTCCCTTAGACATTGATTCATTCATGAACAAGTGATTGGAGAAACTAACAGAGTTGGAGCTAAATGGGGAGGGCCCAACTTATCATCCAAAGATCAGCCTCACACAGAACGTTTATAGGCTATTAGCTGTAGTGAGTTGATAGAACAGCACAGGGGAGATTCCGTCATCGAGAAGGTGTTGGAGTTAAAAGAAAATTATCTGCTGCTAACAGAGGAAAACTTGACACAAAGGCCAGAAGTTTAAGAGAATGGAACAAGTTAGAAATAGAGGCCAGTTTGTTCTATCAGAAGATCACTAGTCAGAAACAGAGCCTGTTTGCACTGACTTTATTCACCTAGAAGCATGTCGGGGTGGGTTTGAATATATTCTGATAGGAGTGAACCACTTTACCCAGTTTGCACAGGCTTATCCCACCAGAAATAAAGCTGTCAAGACTGCTGCAGAAACACTTTTGAATTACATTATTCCCAGGTTTGGATATCGTTCCAAACTCCACCATGACCAAGGCAGATAGTTTAAGAACAAACTGTTCAGAAGACTAAAGCAGCTATCTGGCATTGATCACTCCAGGACAACTTCCTACCATCAACAATTCAATCCTTCTGAATGACTAAATCACACTCTGTTATAAAAGCTTGTCCTTTTGTTTGGTCTAATCTCAGAAGAAGTAGCTGAAGGCCCTGGTAGTTACCCTGAGACATGGGCTCGAAAGATGGTTGAGGCATATTGCAAATGCAAACAGTCAGCAGTCCAGTTCAAAGGGGAAATGATACTATGATAAAAGATGCAAGAGTGTGACTGTATCCTGGGGACAAAGTGCTGGGAACCTCATTGAAAGGGTGGTCCAGGCAAGCTCAAACCTTATGACAGATCAAGTTGGAGATAATACAGTCTACAAAGTAAGCCTAGAGAAAATTCATAAACTTGTTCACATTTTACACGGAAAACTGTTGTTACAAATGAATTATCTGCCAGTGATACCAGACCAGCCCCCAGCCGTGAAAACAGCCAAGACACAAAGTAAAACCCAGCCTGAACAGAACTTGGAGTCACTTGACTCCAAGTTCTGTTCAGGCTGGGAAGAGGAAAACAGGCTGCGAAGAGGAAAACATGGTCCGATACTGGATACGAATACCTGTGGGAAGCCCAAGAGATCTGGACAGCCTCACAGAACAAACTGTCATTCACGAGTCACAAAAGGAAAGGGAGCAAAGCAAGGCTTGCCCAATGGAGGTCAAGAGAATGTTAGCGCTGAGGATCAGGAGTAAATATGAAGCAAAGATGTCTTTGGGGTGTCTCAAACCCAATGAAAAACAGGAGGTGCCTCAAATACCTGGTCAGGAGGAGCCTGGAGCCTTGTTCAGGGCCACAAATTCCTTCAAGAAAGTCTACAAGAAAAAGTCATATTCACATACTCAGATCTTGACCAACCAACCTACCAGCCATGTTCCACTGTGAATGCAGTTGCAATTCAACCAACTCATTGTTTGTACCTATACTGTCCATATTTTTGCAAAGTTTTTTAAAACTCCATCCCAAATCCCATAGTTATCCCATATTTATTCTGTTTGCACATCTGGCCTCTTAACTCTTTTCGAGTGTAAAGACAACAATCTGTCTCTAACGTTGCTAAAAATAAAAAGAGATGGTTGTTGACTTCAGGAGGACACGGAGTGACTACTTTCAGCTGAACATTAATGGCTCCTCTGTGGAGATTTGTCAACAGTACCAAATTTCTGGGTGTCCACCTGGATGAGTACCTCACCTGGTCCTTCAACACCAGCTTCTTTCACAAGAAAGCCCAACAACATTTTTTCTTATTGAAAAGGCTGAGGAAGACCTATCTTCCACCACCGATCCTTACCACTTTCTATAGCGGGACTATCGAGAGTATCCTGAGTACCCGCAACACTGGTTTGGAAATCTCGGACCTCAAGACCTTACAGCGGGTAATGAGGACAGCCAAGAAGATCACTGCGGTATCTTTTCCCTCTAACGAAGACATCTACATCATGCTGCATTCGCATCCACCAGCATTGTGGCTGATTGGACACACTCCTCTCACTCACTCTTCACCCACTTGCTATCTGGAAAAGGGTACTAACTCATTCGGGCCCAGACTGTGCAACAGCTTCTTTTCACAAGCCACCCTTCTCCTCAACAAAAAGGGACTTAACTGATAAACACACACACAAACACACATACAAATCACTCAGACAAACTACCTCTATACCATACCAACCTGAAATTGCTCTTTTGCACACAATTTTTTACTTGTTATTTGCAGCAAATGCGTTTCTATCTATCTTTGCTACTACTTTCAAGCAGGGGTCGATTTGGGGGGGGGGGGGGGTGACATACCCCTGTTGAAAAAAATTACAAAAAACATTCCTTCTTTAAAACCACCATACCCATTACCATCCTCTTCAAATTAATAATGCTGTGTATTATGTGATATTTTCATGAAAATTAAATATTAAAACTCTCCATGATCGTATGATAATTTTTTAACTTATAATAGCGATTAGTGAATCAGAATTTAATATTGTAACATGCTGCTCACAAGCTAACACAAGTTTGTGTAATTTTTCACGCTGTTTGCATTTTCGCAACGACCATGAGTACAGTTCAGGCAGCCTTTGACATATTTTAAAAAGAAAAGAACTGAAGGGGGCGGCATGGTGTTTGAGTGGTTAGCATTGTCGCCTTGCACCAGGGTCTGGGTTTGATTCCTGGCTCGATTTCTGTCTCTGCGTGCATGGAATTTACATGTTCTCCCTGTGCTTGGTGGGTTCAAAGACCTGCAGATTAGCTAATTGGAGTTCCCAAATTGCCCATAGGTGTGTGAATAAGTGTGTGTATGTGTGTGTGATAAAGCGTTATAGACGATGAATGAGTGAATGAGTGAGTAAGAACTGAAGGTATGATACATACAATACGCACAAATCCTCTTAGCGGAGATGCAATGAAAATGAAGGATTCAGTTTAAGACGGGAGTTTTCGAAATGACTGACAGCTTAATTATTATAAAAGACAAGTTTACCCAATTAAGTGTAATTTCATTCTCAAGTTAAAGTAGAGGCTTTGTTTTTTTCATTAGACTTTGTGGCTTCACTTACATGCTTGGTTGCAAAAGGGTCAAAATAGATTTTTAAATGCCATAATATTAATTTTATGATGTGTGTGAGAGAGAGAAAGAGCGAAAGAAAGAGACTAGTGTGTAGTCATACAAAACTACTATACTATTCAATTAAATTATTCCATTACTAAAGTTTATGTAGATTTTTAGTCTACTCTTATAATCCTCTCCAGATTAAAGCCATGGAAAGGATCAAATGATAGTTTTGACAACTGCATTTTTGCAGTTTTTGTTTTGATGGCTCCAAATTGATTTAATTAAGCTTATATTTTGTTAATACAACTGTTCTTAATTTTTTTTACATATATTTCATAACCATTTTGTATGGTTAGTTATAGCTCCTCACCACCCCAAAAATACTTGACCACACCATCCACCTTGAATTTTTTTTTTTTTTTTTACAATTTGACCACTGCTTACAAGGAATGTTTACTGTTTATTGGTTCTCCTCCCAGTACCTCAACTCATTACCTCATCACCACAAAGTATTGAAATGTGTTGTGTTGTCACTTATGCACATTTGCACATGCACTTTATGTTGTCACTTTTGTATATAACTTTATATATAGATTTATAATTTATAACTTATTTTAAAATAAAAGTTATATGTACAGTGGAACCTTGGATTACGAGCATAATTCCTTCCGGAAGGGCTCGTATTCTAAAAACACTCGTAAATCAAATAGACTTTTCCCATAAGAAATAATGAAACCTCAAATTATTCATTCTACAGCCCAAAACAATAAATACATAAAAATAATTAATACAACGTATAAAGTAAAAATAAAACAAATTAACCTGCACTTAACATTTAAAAAAAGTCAAAATAAATCCAGACAGATAAGTGTTTCCGTTTGTGCGCGCAGGCGCCGTGTATTTGTGTGTGTGTGTGTGTGTATGTGTGTGTGTGTGGAATTGGCCCTTCGCATCGTTTTAAACAGTAAAACTTCTCCCTCCCCCCACCTCGCTTTTTAAATTTCACAATTAACATACACAATGCAAACACTGTTTTAACAGGAAAAAACGAATTCTCTGTAATGATACTTGCGTGAGCATACCAACAGAATCACTGCTGTAAAGTAAAAAATAACAAATGAACCAGCACCTTACCTTTGAAAAGAATCGCGACAGAGCTGAGTTTTCTGTGTAAATAATGCGCGTTTAAAGCCGCTGGGAGATCTGTGTGTGTGTGTGTGTGTCGGTGTGTGTGGGGCAGAGTGTCAAATTACGCGCGCGCACACAGAATAGAGAGGGAGATGTTGATTACACCAGTAAGAGACGAGCACTAAGAGCAGCAGGAGAGACAATTACCCATAATTCCCGCAGCTCAAGAGAAAGAAAAATCGTTGGTTGTGATCACTTGCCGCTCGGTGTCAAAATAAGAGTCGCATGCGTGATACATGATACTCGGCACTCGTAAACTAATACTTGCTCGGTTTTCGATTAAAAATTTATTAAAAATCTTTGCTCGGTTTGTGGAAAACTCGTAAACCATGTTACTCGTAATCCGAGGTTCCACTGTATATAAAATAGTTTTTCTGTTAATTTAAAAATGACAATCTGTCTTGTCTTAGCTGGTTAGCTAGTTAGGTTTCTTAGTTAGCTAATTAGTTTTTGTTAATTTATGTTGTATGTAGCACCTTGGTCCTGAAGGAACGCAATTTGTCGCATGCCATGCCGCAAAATCCCACAAGCAACATTTGAGAATTTAAATAAATGTGTTGTGCTTCACTGATAATCCGCCAGATGACGAAGTGCTTTGGGCTTTTAATTTAAAATTTAATTTTAATATAATAATAAACATCATGATGTTTTTTTGCTATTTGTGTCCCGTATTGAATAATTATTTTATCCATTATTTGTCCACGACAGGAAATAATAGCTGGAATATGATTGTGCATTTATGACTGTAATAAAGCTGTTCATCGGCATGCGTGAACCCGCGGCTCGTACTTTCACTTTACAGAAGGCAGCGTTTTGATCAAAAGGCTAATAAACGTGTGCGATTTATCGATAAAAATGCAGACATACTCCCCCAGAAAGTCATCGTGTCTCACAATAATGCAGATCAAACATCCAAACCACCTGTCCATAAATAAATGGGAATATTTAAGTATATACGCGAAATGCATTTTACTTAAATATTACAGATTAAAACAAGGAAAGAAGACATACTGAACTTCAATTCATTGTGATGCGGACAAAAGGTCTAGAAAGGAAACAGGTTTCGTTGTTTTACAAAATCTGAATATATTCAGTAAATTTATGAATTTATTGACTACTCAAAGTATCAAATTGTAGGATTACAAATTTATAAAATGTTAAATCTATGTTCCAACAAAAGAGTATATAAACTAAAAAGTTATGTACATTGGTTTTTACATTTTGAAGTAAAGATTATGACATTCTAAGGACATCAAGTCTGGTAACCCAGGTGTCTGAGATATTAACCTTTTGTCTTTATGTACTTCCCGACCACTGGGTAGGGTCCCAAGGTAAATGTGAATGCTAATCTCAAGGCCAGGCTGTGCCTGTGTCTCTATTATAATGTGAAGGTATGGGCGATATTGTCAGGCGGATTAGATTAGCAGCTATGCATTTGAAAGGCACTGTTATGCTGATGAGATCAGGGCTGGGGAATTTCCGTTACCAGGCTGATTCCTGTACTACACTATGCTTTGTTTAGATTGTCTCCACCTTTTTGTATCCTTCCCCCTTGTAAAGTATAAACTCTCCAGAGCTGAGTTTTAATATTAGACTTGAGTGACTACAGCGACGCGCGGCGAGTTCTCAATAAAGTGTAACTTCTGCTGGAATTAAAGGTGAGAAGAGGGATTACAGTAACTGGGAATTCTGCGGGTCTTCACCTCGGGCTGCGCTGTCGCGTTGTAATCAGCGAGTAGACTATATATATGTTTGCTGCATTTCTTGGGGAGTATGTCTGCAGTTTTATCAATATATTTGCTCATATCTGACGTTCATCAGCTTTTTGATCAACAGCACTCACTTTCACTTTGCAGAAGGCAGTACTTATTGTTTACCTTATATTTAAAGAGCTTACACACACATTCATCATGAAAGATTTATTGTAAAACAAAAACAAAATCCTGATGCTTCAGCATTGGAAACAACATTGTTTAGGCTAATTTTATTAATTATTCATATATTTTGTATTCTTTGTTGTACTTTTTGCACACACCCGCAGGCACCTTGAAATTTGAACAGAAAATAATAGTGAGATAATAGACACGTTTTTTTTTCTCCATATAACTTAAACAGCTGAATGAATTAATTAATAATTGCGTTTACTTTACATTTGTGCACTCATGTGTAAATAGCTTTTTCAATGTCTATACTACCATATCATATATACAGTTTTATTCATATTTTACAACATTACATGTAGTTTGTAATTTACTTAATTCTGCGGAATCTCTTCTCACCTTTCATTCACGATAGGTGTGAATTTTTTTAACTAGGTGCGCTGTTGCCAAATACTGTAGCAGGTTTTTTAGATGAATTAAAAAGACAGAGAGGACGTCTCTGCCTAAAATGTATTTCCCCCAGTAAAACATAAAATAGATTTTAAAAAATGTTTAATGGGAGGTCACGTGACCCGGAGTGAGATGGCTGCGTAAGTTTTTTGCTCCGCTCGACTTTGTTAATAAATTAAGCTTTTTCCTCCGAATTCTTATCTAACTTGGTTGAACAAACTATAAACATGTCTGGCACACCTTCTGACAAGGATTTTCCCATTTTTATATAGACGCGTTCGCAGAAGGCTAAAGAAAAGGAGGCGAAAAGGTCTACTGTTTATGCGCCCGCGGCTGATGCTAACACTGGCGCCGCTGAACCGCGCCTGGACATGTCAGTAATTCTGTCAGAAATAAAGGCCAATGGTTCACGTCTTGATGGAATTACGAGTCGTCTGGAGGGTATTGCCAATTCCGTTTTTTGCCTTCAGAATTCGTTTTCCGCTCTTTCTGAAAGAGTCACTGGCGCCGAATCACATCTGGAGGAAGCCGAACGGAGGATTTCATCTGCTGAAGATTCGGCAACAGCGACGGAGAGACAGGTGACTAACTTAAAGACGATGGTGGATCAGCTGCAAGCAAAAGTAGATGACCTTGAAAATAGAGGCCGTCGCAAGAATCTGAAGATTGTGGGCCTGCCGGAGAAAGCCGAGGGCTCTGGCCCACTTTCGTCGTATCTTCAGGACGCGATCCCAAAGTGGTTAGATCTGCCTGCCGACTTCCCTGTGTTGGAGATTGAGAGGGCTCATAGATCCCCCACTTTCGCACCTGCCCGAGAGAATTCGGCTCCGAGAAGCATCCTAGTTCGGTTCCTAAGATTCACTGATAAGGAAGCGATATTGAAAGCCGCAATGAAGAAGATGATCACTTATAACGGCTCGGAGCTTCAATTCTACTCTGATCTATCAGCCGGTGTGCTGCAGAGGCGTCGGGATCGCGGTTTGTATCGAGGGTTTGCCTACCCGGCCTGACTCAGATGTCTGCATAATGGAAAGATTCGCCTGTTCAACGATCCGGACTCAGCCAAGGCATTTTTGGATTCTCTGGACAGCCAGATTTGATTCTTGGCTGAAATACACACTTTTACGTACGGAGGAACATTTTGATTATGCCATTGGACAGGTATGGAGGATACTTTCTAAGGTAATGGCCGGAATGTCGCTGTCCGCCACAGAGGGTTGTAACGTTTTATACATTTTGTGTTTGTGGTGGATGTGAACGTTAATGGTTATGTTTATTACATTTTTTCTGTTTTTCTGTAATCTATATATACTATAATCTATTATTATTGTTGTTATTATCATAATAAGTTTTATTATTATTATTATTATCTCTTAGTATTTATTTGATTTTATTTATTTATTTCATTACATGTATATATATAGAGGTTTATTTTTTCCAATGGTGTTATTCATTACTGATAATTACTTATACTAGAAGTGTCAGTGGAGCGGGTTATAACGGAGCTATAGCTTGGTGGTTTCATAATGTTGTTGCTACCTGTTTCAAGGTTTCTTATGTTGTTTTGTGACTTTTTGATATTATCTGTGCCTCATCAGTTGGGGATGGGGTCTTTAGGGGAGGGTTTTATAGGTTTGTTTTGCGTTTTATTTGTGGTACTTGTTTGTTTGTATTTGGTATCTCCTGGCACAAGTGTCATTCTTTTGCTTGCATATTTTCACTCTTATGACTTAATTTTATTTAAAATTGCAATATGTTCAATTCAATTCAATTAGTAACATGGAACGTGAAAGGCATAGGTCATATGAACATCCTTCCAAGATTAAATTTCCTATTTCAGAATCTACCATGTTACTTAGACAAGAATTTTTTAAAGATGATTAATTCTTCAGTTTCAAGGTATATTTGGAATCATAAGAAACCCAGACTTAAATATTCGGTTTTAATGAAACCAAAGGAATTGGGTGGGGTTTCGCTACCCTATTTCCAATTAGACTTTTGGGCTGCTCAAATCAAGCACATGTTAAGTTGGTTTATCTATAGATTTGATTCAGCCTGGGTTGAAGGATGTGGTGTGTTCCTTTGGTGTGGAAGGATGTTAAAAAAATACTTATCCATTTTAAATAAGTGGTCTCTTAAATCTCCAATTGCGCTCAATCCTGATTTTCCCACATCCTTACAGAATATTGGCCTTTTGACTTGGAGGTCAAAAGGAGTGTCTGAATTAGGTCACTTATTTGGTGACGGCCAGTTGAGATCATTTCAGGAGTTAAGACAGGAATTTAGTCTGCCCAGTAAAGATTTTTATAAATTCCTTCAAATAAGACATTTTTAGAGTTGCAGTTAAAAGAGGGTAATATACAATTTGATCTCACTGAAATAGAGAAAAAAATTCTCTTCATATACTCTTAAAAAAAGATCTCTGAATTATATGCATTCCTGTCCAGTGTTGGCCCTTCGACCTTGGACTCTTTAAGAATGACATGGGAAAAGGACTTGTCTGCTCAAACATATTTCCTAAAAGTGCTTCAATTCCGGGTTCATGAGCAAAACTTTAAATGTATCCACAGGACTTATCTAACCCCAGTTCGTCTCCATAGAATATTTCCCAATTGCTCTCAGTTATATTTTAAATGTAACATGGAGATTGGTACAGTGATGCATGTGTTTTGGGATTGTGACAAAATCAAAATGTACTGGAAAGAGATTCACAAAATTATTCAAAAAATAATTGGAAAAACATTTGCTTTGTCCCCAAATGTCATGGGTCTAGCTGGTGGTTCTGGCTAGACCGGCTGATGGTGTTGCCGTGGGCATATATTACAGCAGGCAGAGGGGTTTGCAAACCGAAAGAGTCTTTATTTATTAACTAAACTCAAACAGACACAAACCAACAAAGGAACCAAAACAACAAACTTAAACTAAAACTAGGGCTCAGGAAGAACACAACAGGAAAGGAGCTGAACTCAGGGAACCAGGAGCTGAACACAGGGAACCAGGAGCTGAACACAGGGAACCAGGAGCTGAACACAAGGAACCAGGAGCTGAACACAGGGAATCAGGAGCTAAACACAGGGGACTGAGGATGAGGAAACATGGAGCTGGAGCTAACTAAAGATACATAGGGGAACTAGAGACAAGACTGGACATGGCGGGAACTAGAGATGGGGACAGGACTGGAGAGACAGGACTGGAGACTAGATACAGGACTGGAAGACAGGACTAGGGGCACAGAGACTAGAGACAGGACTGGTTAGTTGGGTTAGTAGCTACACGGAATATGGAGACACTGGATGCTGACCTAACCGGGTTAGTATCTAATGGAGTTATTACTGACCTAAAAAGGAAACAGAACACAGAGAAAGGCACACATGAACCACTAGCAGTTAATCCCACTAGAGGCTAGCCTACTGGAGGCTAACCCTACTAGGGGCTAACCCTACTAGCCGAACAAGGCAGCTCCATGAATCCATCAGAATAAAGAACATACAGAAAACAAAACTAGAGCCCTCTGAAAACAAAGGTTACAAAACAAACTTAAAGAAACAAAGGAATGCCCACATGACAGTAATAGGATCTAGGTATACAAACATACACCAACAAACAATCAACATTCAACAATGCTCGACCCAGTTTCCCAGAACAAACTGCTATTTATAGACACTTTAATGAGCCACCTCAGTTCAGGTCAGCACTCATCACCTGACTGAGGTGCCTTCTGGGAAACTGAGTCGACCAACAAAAACTACAATGACAGAACCAGTGACCTCTAGTGGAGGTTCCTAACACCAAAAGTATATCTTTTGAATTGTACAGTGGATCTGGGTCTTGATTGTGATAAAGAATGTGTACTGAATTTCTGTATATACTTGGCTAAAAAATGTATACTATTATTATGGTCAACTGCTCAGGTACCTTCAGTCAATATGTGGTTGAGTCAGGTGTCCATACTTTTACCACTGGAAAAATTAACTTATGATTTACATAAAAAATCTGAGGTGTTCTGGCGAATTTGGTCCTCTCTCTGGAACGTTCTTGAGGTTACCCAATGACTATGTCTTTCTAAACTTGATTTATAGTTGTTATTTATTTTTGTCTTTGCTCTTAAGCATTTATAGCCATTTGAATGTATAACAAAATTTTGCTTGTTGTCGAGATACCTATACCACTGTTGTTGTTTTGTTGAAAATTTAAAAAAAAAAAAAAAAGGTCCACTTCAATAAATATGAACGATGCAAAAAAAAAAAAAAATATATATATATATATATATATATATATATATATATTGGTAGATGGGCCGAAGCCTTCCTTGTGTAAAGTCCAACTATGCAATTCATGATCCGGGGTATTTTTAAACTCAATTTTCTACATCAGAGCGGTAGTATAGAAAGCAAAATAAATCTTTAAACTGGAAAAAAAAATGTTTAATGATAAATGAAAATCAGACTTCATAGCTGGATTTGATACTTTTTTATTTCGATACTTTTCTCTTTGTTTACTGTGTGGACAGTTGTATTATGCTTTCTCTGGAGAATAAACAAACCTGGTAGTTTGTCTTGAAATTCTCGGGTAGTGGAGAACTGGCCATCTGGAGCACCATGATACATTCATTGAAATGCAATTCCTATGCACACAAAAAAATTAACTAGACAGCAAAACTGTGTTATATTATAATATAACTTGAATAAATCGGCTCACATCGGAGCGCACTCTCATGTTGGAAGAGCCAGCGTTTATCTAACAAGTAGCCTATATATTTGGGCTTGTTTAATTTTTTAATTATGTCAGCATTTTTATCGATAAATTGCACACGTTTATCAGCCTTTAGATCAAAATGCTGCCTTTTGTAAAGTGAAAGTGCGAGCCGCAGGTTTAAACACGTTGATCATAAATGAATTTTAGATAATTTTTTAAGCACGATTTAGGGCATCTCATTTAATTATTATGAACATAATTCATGAATTACACTCGAAAAATATTAAATCCAACTATGAAGATGAACCGAGCAGGCAGTAGAGCTCTGATTAGACTACGTAGGAAATAGGCTCAACATCACGGAGCTGAAACCTCATTTAAATTATAATTTTAAATTAACAAATATTGTAAGTAAACAACATCGCACAAGTTTAGAAAAAAATAGACTATAAAAAATTATTGCATCTATTTTAGGTGTGCCAGCTGGCACATTTCTTATATTGCTCTTTGTCAGGGTAAATTTTAATGTACTGTAAAACAGGTACATCTATATGAATAAACCAAGATGCGTGTTTCTCAGCCCCACCCCCGTAAAAAAAAGCTCATTCAGGGAACGCTCCCTTGCAAGAGGTTGTGTGTGGACCACTGAGCGTCTACGGATTCTAAAATTGGCATTGTTACTGTTTTTTAATCCCTGCAATGGAAGAGTCTGAGAATTTATTCACCATAACCATTGTTGTATTGTTTTTATATGTACTGTACATTTACATCTTATTTGGAGGAATATTAATCCACCTGTAGTTAGGA